>VWZN01020024.1:427531-456859 GCA_013396955.1 Regulus satrapa | reverse complement strand
TTTTTTTTTTTTTTAGTGCAATAGCAGAAGATGCCTAGGAAATATCAAGAAGACAGTAAATGTGTATAATGCTATTTTACTTGGAAAATCAAAAACATCAGAAAAAAACATTTCCTGAACTGAGGCTCTCTAATTAATAATCTTAAATGAATTCTTCTTTCTTCTTTCATGAGTTTAACTTGTTTTTAAACTCTATAAAATACTAGCATCAAAAATATTTAGGGTGCATGGACTCCAATGTTTAGTAGCATGCTGGGTGAGGAATCACAGCCTTTACTTTGTCTTCACCTGCCGCTTGCTTGGTTCATTTACTTGACCGCCATTTGTGTGCTAGAAGGGACTGTAATTTTCTACTTTTGTTCTTTATGATACGTCTGATTTCACAGTATTCTCTTGAATCCCAAATCATACTATTTTTTTTCCAGCCTTAAGAGTTCAAATCTACACTGTCATTCATCAGAGAAGAAATATTGAAACTGGGATGTCTTTATTTGTATTGTTTTATAAAGCAATGAAATAAAGAAAAAGTGCACTAAACATTCACATCTTTTGCTGGTATTTTTTTTTTTATCTTCAAAATCTGTCAAGAAATGCATGTGTTAATTTCCACTAGTACTTGCACAAATTATATAAAACACAAATTTACCCCAGGGCTGCTCTTGCTCTTGTTCATTTGAAAACAGGTGTCTGAGCTCTGGAGGTCTGCAGCTCTGAAGAAATAGGAAGATCTCCTTGGTAGTAGCTTTTCTATGAACCTCAGGGACACTTTACATTAGGGGTTTAGAATGCAAGATTAATGTGCTGCAGACTGCTGACTACAGTATAGTGTACATGTGCAGTGCTGCTTGACTCTTAAAAGCACATACTTTGTTACCAGTGTTTATTAATAAACTGTGTGCTAAAGTAATTCAGAATTAAACATCTGGTTCCCTTTTAGAAGTTTTTTTCCCACAGAGACATCTTCTTTGCAAAAATCTGGCTGTGCCCAAGTGGCTTAATTTTAATATGACCATTAATCTGAAACACAACAGCCTTGTTGAATATGTCAGGCCTGGAAGCTGCAGTAAATGCTTGAGTACTTCCAAGACACAGATTGCCAATATACAGGTTGACAACACCCAACTATTCTGCAATGGAGAACCCTAGGAGATCTAGATAGATACTTCTATCTATCTAGCAGATTAGGTAAAATCAGTCACAAAAATTATTCATATGTAAAATAACAGATTGGAGTTGATATCTTGTGTTTCAATTTACCAAATTTATGGCTGTGGAAATTAACAGTGTAGGATGAAGTGATGAGATACAAGGCCTGAGAGCACAGCAGAACACCAGAACCCAATAAAACAATTAACCTCCTGACAAAAATAATCCATCAACAGGCTTCTTTTGAAAACTTAACTATTCATTTTCCACACCATGGAGTTCAGAGAACTTGTTATTGCACATGACTAAATTTTTTTAATCAAACAGCTGTAAAGGCTAAGGAAATAGTAATGGGATAGCAGGACTCAGTGCTGAAAGCTGATTTCAAGCCAGACCTGTCTGCTGCTGGCGGTGCATTATTTCCACATTACAGTGAGGCCAGCTGAGACAGCAATTGTTTTCTCAATTCACTTTCTGAAGAAAAAAGCCAGCACCACTGCTGGCCATTCTTCATTTGATCATCAGTACTTCTTAGTTTTAATTTTTTGTACATGAAGTCCATCTCTATTCTTTCAGTGAATCAAATAAGGATTGCCTTGTCACACTTGCCTTGCTGAGTATGACAGTGACAGATTTTCAGGTCTCCACATGCATCCTACACAGACATGCAAACACACACACCATCTGCCTTTGCATCATCTCTAATGGAAAATGTGGTCTGTCCTAAGAACACCAGGCAGGAATTGCAGGAGGACTACCTGTATGCTCACATAATTAATGTACTCCAGAGATGGGATAGCTGAGTAGAAACCTCACATGTACTTCTGTGATTAACAGATTTTTTATGCATTATCAAATCCCCAGCTTCTAGTGGAAAGCCTAAAAATATTTATACATCCTCTACTGTTGAACACAGTTTAGTACCTACAAGGGTTTATGGGACAGGCACTATGTCAAACCTCTCAGTTTGGCACTGGAAGTGTCATAGTAGAGGCCAATTTAAGTAAAAATCCAGGTATTTGGACTACCACCCACCTGTTAATATTAATTGATTAATTTATTAAATACTATTAAGAAAATGTTCTTCTATGCATGCTGGCTGTGTATGCAGGTTCACCTCTTCCTGATGTTTAAAGTGGATTGGATCTTTGAGCTTGGCAAAGACAATTTCTGACTCACCAGTGTGTATCTTTATTTCCCCTGGGTTATTTATCAGCAAAATACTGTCAGCTGGAAGGGACATTTGTATTAATATATTTGCATTCACTGTTGGCCATTCTGTGCACTGACCTTTGCTGAAGTTTTGTTGTCTGTCCTCCGTTATATTGCAAGTGATCATGAATAAAGCAAAAGTAGAGATCCTTGGCATGGTTTACTTGTCTTAATTAGGTGATTGCAAGTGAAACATCCAATGACCACACAAATACCAAAGCAAAGTTAACGGAAATATTTCAATTCCTGGTGTTACAACATGTCAGAAAGAAACTAAACCAAAATCCAATATCCTCTGTTATACAGATAACATTGGCATACTACCAAGAGAAGAGGAAAGCACCTTTTTTGCTCCAAGGTGAAATTACTTTTGATTCTGATTCATCTTGATTCTCTCAGACAGAGTGAAGCATCTTCAGGTTTAGCCCTGGGAAGGCAGAGATAAGTCCACTTGCATTTAACCCTTCTATTGGGAAATCCCAGTGCAAGGATCCCAAATATTTAACAACCTGTTGATGCTCAGCTCTGCTTATTCATATCAAGTGGTTTTGTTGACTCTGCCTTAGAATCTGGTTCATAATTAATGTTAGATTCAGTTGCCTAATGAGAAATATATAACTGAACAAGAGGTTTCATAAAGAAGAAAAAGATTGATCATCTGGGTATATACTGTGTGGATAATGTGTTAAACTAACAGCTTTCAACAAGATCTGTATATCTCAACAAGCTCTGTTTGTGACATGCTAGTAGGAAAACCCTGACAATATGAAGTGAGATCCTGAGTCATTTTTCCTTCTCATATGGCTCTGGCATAGGAACACTTGGGTTCCTTTTTATCAAGAATACAACAGTTTCATTCTCTCTCCATAAGAAAACAGATGTATTAAGAAGTGGTCTGACAGCTGTACCACTTTTCCCCTTGATATATTCTGGTGCATCAACAAATACTACACATCAACAATACCACACTACAGTGTTTGCCTCCCACCAGATATATCCTGACTGGGGTATACCTATTCTATTTACATATAAACATTTAATGAGACCAGTGAATATAGAAACTGATTCTGATTGCTCCGAATCACCTTCTGAAAGTTCTTATCACTCCCTATGGACAAGAGAGGTAGCCTAGGCAAATTTAGCCATCTATATTAAGTACCTTACCTATTCCCAAAGAATAATCAACACAAGCTCTGCAAATAAGAGTCTGAAACATATTATTCCTGTGATTTGTGAAACAGAAGTAGATGAATGAAGAATCACTGTCAAAACATCCAAAAGCCTAAGCCAGTCCTTTCAAAAAGTAATACCATTGATTAATCAGTGTGACTATTTACATGCTTTTTGGAACTTCCTAGGTTTCACATTGACTGACATTTGATGTCTGATATACACCACGCAATTACTTCACTCATTCTAGTACCAATCTCCATTCTTAAACCTATCATACTGTAGTAGACCTTTTCTTTCTTGTAAAGGCTTATCATTTCCATCATTGCCAAGATTCTTTCCAAAACACTTTTGTCATAAGACTTTCTTTTTCACTAGTTCAGCAACACATTAATGGAGTTCATTCCCTATATAACATTTTAATGACACATCCTTGCCAAAACTGGTTTTGCACATAGCCCTATTATTTTAAATAGACTCACCTGGAGTAATGTTCTTCAGAAGATTAATAACAATTTTTCTTAAAACCTGTGTGCTTCTCTAAAATATGAAAAGAAAAATAGCATTATACAAAAGAAAAAAGGAATAGAAAGGTAAAGATATTTGTTAGAGATCATAATGAAGAGCAACATTACCAATGCAGAATGAACAAACATAAGAGACGAAAGCTTGTGTTGCTCTGCAGCAGCTGAATTAATGCATTCCCTATATCTTCCCATAACAGTAGTTCTCTTCCATAGTCTTGTAATTTTCCCTGTCTCAGGTGTCTGCCAAACCCTTATGGCCTTCTCCCACAGTGCCACGAGCCCTTTGACCCTACTCCATGGCATACTCTGGATTTTTCCAGCAAATTAAGGGGACCTCATGACCTCCCTGCTGAAGGTCTTCTGAAGCGCACCACCACTTGGATGGCTTACTGCTGTTCCCATCTCCACATGTTTTTGCACCAACAGAAGCACCAATAAGGCCACTTCTCTTCTGCCTAGGGATCACTTCATGTGACATTTGCTGAAAGAAAGTAAATTTAAGAATATACTCAGCTGAAAAATTTTGTTGAAATTGGCCTAACCACTCACAACTGCATAACGAAAACAGGCATGAACAGTCATAAAGCCTAATTAATGATCCTTAAGAAACTGATCTCAAAAAAGTGCTCACACAGTTTTGCTTTATGGAAGGCCTTCTAGTACTTCAGCTCTGTCTATAAAAATTGCAGATTTGCAGTTTAGTAATATTGCTGTATCAAACTGAGAATTTTTGATGACATAATATATTGCTATTAGCTCATTTTTTCCACATTGCTATCTACTGTGTACAGCTCTCTTTGGATGATAATATTTTGTCAAAAAAGGTAATGAAACACCAGGTAAAATTCAGAAATTACTTGGCTTGAGCTATGACATGGCAAGCTTCCCATCAGAAGGGTTTAAATTCTTTAAATCCTTTAAGGAGTGTGACCTCTGCTTTCCTGAACATTACTGAAGTAGAAATTATTTCACTTTTGACATGCTACCATTTATTTTGTAATTTGTTATTTTTCCAGTTTCCAGTTGCTTTAATTAATTCCACCTTCCCTTACTTTTTATTTGGTCAATTAATGACAAATAAATTATAAACCTCTAATTTATGAAAAGCAAGCCAACTCTGCTACTTGTCAAAGAAGCCTTTCACCTCAGATAATTTCTTACCAGCAGCAATTCCTGTTGATAGGTACTTTAAAACATTATTTCATTTCCCATATTCCCTCTCCTGATTCTCCTGCACCTTATTCAGTAAAGAATGGAACAAGAACAGTTTCTGTGGAGGAGAATTTTAATTTCACTTTCTCTTCAAGAAACTTTGATTTTGAAAATGCTTCAAGGTTGAATTTGAATCATATTTATAAAGTCTGCAACCAAAAAAATTATTAAACCAAAAAAAAAAAAAAAAAAGAGGAACTCTCAACTTAAATTTGAGAAATTTAAGTTAAATTTCAAGTCAAATAAGAAAATTATTCTGAAATAACATGAAAATAATTATTATTCTAATAATACAAATGCCAGGTATGATCCCTATAGGTGAGTTAAATGGAGTTTTGGAGCATGAGAGTGGCATAACCCCATTGAAATAACTGGTGAAACAAGGTTTCTCTACCTCATAATTTATAGACCAATGTTTTCCAAATAGAAAAATTAATTTATAGTCATTTCAAAAAATTCCACAAACTTTAGTTCAATTACTAATTACTTTTACAACGCCATATTGAGATCAAAGAAAACACCTACAGATTCTGAATTATATTGGTACTATGCAATCAATATCACAGGCATGACATTTGCCTGAATAAACAATTCTTTTCTATCCATGGTATGTCAGAGATATAATGTCAATGCAAGTGGTATTATTGACTATCAAAGTACATTTTTCTATCAGTAGAACAGAAGCTTCAAAAATATGAAGAAATTAATTTCAGAAGAAGCAATTTGTCATCATACTTTGTGGGAGTTAGGTGGTGAAAATCAGAAGAGCTGTTGATTAGACGTCATTTGGTGTTTAAATCATTATTTCTTGGTGGGTACTGAAAATATTTGAGCATGGCTAATGAAACAGATTTGTCCCACAATAATTTTTCTTAGGTTTAAAGTATCAGCACTTGGGATAGTAATATTCTCTTTGATTCCTCTTCCCTTTTTCTAAAATCTCTGGAAACAACAAGAGAGGATTGAAAAACAAACAAACAAACAAACCAAAAAATAGAACAAAAACAAAAAACCAAAACAAAAAACCCACTCAAATCCAATACCTGCCATGAAATACAGGGACACAATAGCTCATTTAAAGGACAACTACTCTAATGAACAATAAAGTAATAAATAATTTATGTGGATAGATTCTTGTAACATATTAGAAAAGTACAATTCTCATTTCTCATGTCGTTATCAGTTTGTCCCTATCAGCCAAATTCACGTAAATATTCACAATTTCTTCTTTTATTAATTTTCCATCTATTTAATTTTGAATGGAAAGAAGCCCCCCTCTAACCATAATTTCTGGAACCAAACAATTTTTCCTTTGCAATCCAAAAGCATTGTGCAATTGTCCCCAGGATAAATCTCTAAATGAAGGGCTAAAGCACAAAATCTGTGTACTCAAAAGGCTACTTTTCTTAAATTTTTATGCAGTGAAACGACTCCCTGCTGTGACATATAATTGCTACCTTCTTTATAAAGAACTTGTATAGTATATGATATTTTATATATAATAGAAAAGTGTTTGTGCAGCAGGATGCTTTCTTAAATTTCTCAAATATTATGCTGTAACTGTGACAGACTGGTTTTTCAGTTCCTCACTGATGGCTCTGCTTATTTCATGTTATAATAAATCACTCTGCAAATTTAAATTTTAAGTCCTAGATACGAGTGACTGAATGTTAATGTTTTTCCTAGAATCATGTAATTTTTTCAACATGTGGCGTCTTAAAATATGCAGACAATTTATCCAAACAGGAAAGGTACTTGATTTTATGTCTGATCTCTTCAGTGCTAGGGGAGCTTAAATTTCTTCCTTACAAATTTTCTAGTAGAAAGAACTTTGATGAAACATAAAATGAAACTATAATTGCTTCTCATGTGTGAAAAAGATCCCCCTTGTAATCCATTGGAAATCAATATGCCAGGCTGGGGAGCACATTTAGAAGAATGATGGTTCAGAAGAAAGTTCTTCAGCAAAATTAATTTAATTCCCTAAGAACATTGTTGAGAACAAAATAACTAGGACTATAATCATGAAACTTTTATAAGGCCAAATAAAGAATAACATTATCAGTTCAGGGGTGATAGGAAAGAACTAGATGATCCTTAGATGGTGTAACCGGAAGGAATGATACTGAGGACTACAAAGAAGGTTGCTCACAGAGAGACTATGATCTGATAGCTAATAATTCTGAAATGAAAATACATGAGAATGAGGATTGCTGTTTGAAGGACTGGTTATTCATATGATGCAGCTATGCAAACACACACAAAAGAATGTATCTAGGCAAAAAAAAATACTGATGCAGTTCCCTGTAGATGAAAAAGCAAATAATAAAGCAAACACTACACGTCTAGCTTCTTATTTTGACTACATTGTTTCTCCTAACAATGTTGGCTCTTCATCTGAAATACTAACTGATCTAAATGAAATATCTTCACTTCAGATTTAAAATTATGACAGTAAATAGCAATTGTCCCAGAATCCATTGCCTGCTCTATTAAAAACTATACATTGTTTGCTGAAAAGTCACCCAAATTTGTTCACGTGATTTAGATTTCAGCTCCCGAGGGCAGAGAAATTTGATCATTGAAAAAAATCACTAGAGAAGCAGTTTTATTCACCATGGCCACATATGTCCATTTCTCCTTAGTGGGTTTTCACTAAACCTTTCCTAGCATGTATTATTCAGTTATTAGTTATAATTAAATCCAAGCCAAATCAGAGTTCTCTAAGAGACTAAACTATCCTTTCCCAATTCCTGAAACCAGAAAAAAAAACCTAAATAAGGGGAAACAGTATTTTATTCAGAGCAAAAAGAGATGCTACATTTGTAGCAGTCTCCCTTAAAAGTGCACATTAAAATTTCTACAACTGCTGAGAACAGAGAATGAAAGTTAACTTAAATAATTCAACATACCTAGGGTGTCTCACCTATGTTCTGCACTGACTTCCTAAATATTTATTTGTGAAGAGCATTTCACGAGAGAAAACTGGGGTCACTGCGACTTCATGTCCTCTGCTGAAAAATAAATAATTCAACAAGTAATGTCCTGGCTACATTGTGAAAAACATCCATTGAAACAGTGGTGAAATGGGCAGACATCCAGTGGTGAACGGAATTTTTTTGCTTTTCTGATGAGGGAGATAAAAAACCCTCACATTTTCTCCAGTGAGACCCTCTTAGGCTTTTAGTCAGGACCTTGCTCTATTTTATTCTCTCCCAAAATGTGTTATACATGGAACATGACAGAAAAAAATACTTGTTCTACTTGCCTCATGAAAACTCACACATTCCCTGTAAATCATTCAGCAGTGAAACAATTCAGTGCTGCTTCCTGGTATCAAACTATCAACTCAACCTCCAGCTCCTTAGCCTCTTGTGGAGACTTGTTTTGCAATGATATTCACAGCAAAGGCAGAAACAGGTGTAATGACCCATTGCCTCTATTGTCAAGGCTGGGGACAGCAGAATATTCTGTACCTTCTAGATATTTCATATTTACATGAGAATGAGTGTTCTTTAGCTTGAGAGAAGCATAGCTGGGTATCCGTAGCAGCATTCTGCAAGGAAAATCAAGGCACACAGGATAGGCAAGAGCAAAAAAGAGAATGATGTTTCATTCCTGCCAAGTGACCACTTCACTATTTTCATGCATCAGTGATTCCTATTCCAGATTAAAACACTAAAGAGGATGGACAGTGAAATTATATAATTGGCATCCAGGCAAAAGGTGATGCACAGAAGGCTCTAAACAAGAACAACCAGTTCTTGGTTCTGCTGGTTGAAAATGTTATGGTGAGAATATGATTTTGCCACATAAGTAAACACATAGATAGTAAAGTGTTCTACAAATTAAGCTCAGATCTTACTCCACATTTCTAACAAATGGCAGAGCTCACATAGGTCTATGTTATTTCCTTCAGGCTTATCGGTGACTTTGCAATAGGAAATTTCATTGTCTGAAACTTCACTATTTGTAAGATTTATGGCATTCTAATTACATCTTTATTGTCTTGTTTCTTCTCAGCTGAAATTCTTCACAATAATTGAGGGGAAAAAATTGCAAATCTTGACCTTAGCATCTAATAATGCTTTTTCTCTGGTTTGCATTCTGTGTTCTCTGAAGATTTTGTAATTAGTCCAGAATTGGAATTTCAGTGTGAAATCAGAAAATGTGACAGTTTCTGGTGATAAAGTGCTAACAAAAAAGCTGCAGAATGGAAAAATATTATTATATTCCAGTGTCTATGCTCAGTGTTATGCCTAAACTTGTGAGAGCATAGAGGAAGCATAAGCCTATAGATATTCTATAATCTTTTAGCTCCAGAAGTATATCTTCTCATGGAAATCCTATCCCAGGCAACTCAAGCAGGAAGATTTTAGCTAGGAAAAATGCACCAGTTTCATTCAAAGCATTTTATGTGATGAAATGAACGTTTTTTTCAATGAAGAGGTTGGAACTGTAAAATATAAAAATGAACAGTCACGTACAACATTTCTAACAATATTAAACACTTGAGCTTTTGAAGAAAATCTTCAAGAAGTCCTGAGGAGGACAACTGCTTAGAAAACTCTCAATAAATAATGGAAACCAAAAGAAGATGCCATCATTAACCTTACAGCATGAGAACAAGCATTCTGAACCAGCCCTTTCAGATGCTATATGTTAGTTGCATAAAACAACTATCTGGTTTTAAGATTAATTTTGATAGGTTTGTGAAAAAGATTTTATGCTTCAGTCATTTTGTGACAGTAATTCTCATGATAGTATCTGTTACAACAATTTCATATCAATTCTGACTCCCAATGATTGGACAAAATGTTTGGGCCAACTCCTAGTCCTGACACTATTTCAAAGATCCCGAGACGAAAACTATCCTCCAGCAGCTTGTAGAAACATGTAAAAATTTATTGGGTGGCTATTCAGCATGGAAGAAAGGTTGTGCTTCATTTGTCATGTCCATCACCCCACTCACCTCTGGAAGTCAGGACCCTGCCAGGCAGTCTGCTGACTGCAGTGCCTTCTGGGGGCAACTGAGCTGTTCAGGGGCAAGGGGTGGAACGCGTGTCCTTCTGACCACAACAATAACAGACTGGCGTGAAGAAACAGAAAATGCTTTAGAAAAGCTGGTCTGATGCCAACAAATTAAACAAAATCCTATTTAGCTCCTACTGTGTGGAGAGTACAAATGCAGAAACATTAGTGTGGGCACTCCAGAAAGATATGCTCTGAAGGAGCACTGACTTGAATTCTGCTATGTTTTCAGTCTCCAGACAGTTGCAAAGTATTGTCCTTAGTGAAAATAACTGCAAAGTCTGGGCCCAAAATGATAGATACTAAATATGTGACTGAAGAAGTAAGCCCAACTAAATGAGACTGAAGGACAGGGAGAAAAACTAGATCCCATCATCTATAAAAGCTCTCTGATTTTCTAATATTAGCTGTGAACTAGCTTCACTCTTATTTGCCACTTTGAGTCAAAAGTCCCAATATTCTCTTTGCCATCTGTTCCTTCTGTTTCCCATAAGGCAGCACTTTGGTCCCTTTGAAATCAAACATCAGCCAGCCTTTCCTTGGCCCCAAACCCTTCCTTGTCTCAATAATAGATGCAGTTGCCATGGCTGGGTTGGGTGCTTTGCACTGATACAGATGAAGGTCACAGGCTGGACCACTCCCTCACCAGACCTATATTCAGAGAAGATGAAGGAAACACTGATAACATCCCATCCATAGAAATGGAAAATGCACTATGTCCTTGCCAAAATTCTCCTTAAGCAACATACACAGAAACTACATAAATTAGCATGGAGGCTCCGAGAAAAATAATCAGGTCCTACAGCTCATGCAAAATATATATTTTAGAGAATATTTAAATTATATAATCTGTAGAGAAAGCTAAGATATTAGGAAAAATATTTGGGTTTTAATTTTCAAAATTGTCCAAATCAACTGTTTTGATATTTTCTAACAAAACTCTTACATTTTTTCTGCTTGGAAATAACTTTGGTTTAAAATTAGACTTAATAAAGTTGATCCAAGAACAATAAATTTTTTTAGATCTTGGTGATATATATATATATATATAAATATATAAAAATTATTGCAAAAATATCATTTATTTGAATCAAAGATGCTTTGGACTGCCAGTTTGTAAAGATGTATGCTTCAATTTATTTTTGAGTCTTTGAGAATGGCTGCTACATTGTGTGCAAATGAGGAAGAAAACAACATGTTATCAAAATAAATCTCAGTCAGCTGAAAAGGGCCAAATAGAGGTTAATCAAATTACTTAATGGTTGTCTCCTTTGGCCTCTTCCTTCGGGCATCTGTGGTTTTATATATTCTGTTTCTCTTTGCGAACATGATTCTTTAAAGTTCTCCCCTTCATAAGGGGAAAAAATACTTCATTGTTCTCTCCAAACAAAATCTTTTTCCATTATCAAGGAATATAAATATAGTCAAAAACGTTCATGTAGTGTTGAAGTTACTCCTTTAAATCAAGTATTTAATTTTCATTTAGAGTGAACAGACCAATGCTCTTAAATTTGTTTGACTTATTCTTGAGGTCAGAACTCTTACTGAATTAAATATATGGTAGGAATAACATTGAAAATTTGATCAATGGAATTAGTTGATTTGATTGATAACATTAATGTTTGACTCCAGCAAATACTTTACTCCAGAGAAAGCAGGATAAATAGCAATAGGAGTCAAATATGCTTAATAGAATTCTAATTTAATGAGAACAAAATTTAATAAACTGCATACAAAAGTTTTAAGCATTTCTGCTTCAGGGAAATTGAATATGCTGACTCCTCCTAAGTTCATTCCTCTGGAAGTTTAATGCCCAATCAGTAACCTGCACAAAACGATAACTGTCCTACAGGGAGGGAGGGCAGCAAATGAACAGTGATGGCTGGGGCAGTTTATCCTTGGCCTCCACTTGTAACTTGTGAAATAATCATTCTGCTGCCTCTAGGACGTGCCAGGATGTTCACAACTACAATACTCAGAACTAGACCTCCTGTGCAGATGCACAGCACTCCTCTCTCATCTTCACAAACATCCTTGCTAGTGATTCCTGGCACTATCCAAGGTATTACCTAGTCAACCTGACTCAGTATTTCTCTCTTCCTGTAATAACATTACAATATTTCTGCCATAGACATTGTCCAGAACAACTTCTGCTTGATAATGTATTCAGATAATGAAAATCACTCTTCTTCATTGCTAAATGAAAATTGAAAACTTGCTTCCCCTGTGTTTTTACTGCCATTCACTCAGAGAGTAAAATTTTAAGTTAAAGCAATTAAACTAGGAATACAGAAAACTAATTTTAAATAATCACGATAAAATATGGGGATATGGACAGGATGACTAGACTACAAGATGGGTGAATCACTTGCTGGACCACAAACTAGCTCAAAGTTGGGATCAAAGATTCAAACTTCAACAAATATAATTTTTAATGCTTTGTAACAGAAAAAGGAAGTGCACCAGTACAGGCTAGTAAATGGCTGGATGGTAAAGATTCTGCAGGAAAAAAAAAAAAATCTTAGAAAACAAGTTAAATACAAGGCAGAAGTGCATCCCTGCAATGAGGAAGGCTAACAGCATGCTGTGCTGCATTAACAAGTTTGCAGTAAGGGAGTTGTGAAAATGGTTATCCCCCTCTTATTGACACATTTGTGGAGGTCTGCAATGTCCTGTCCCCAGTTTTGCCACCCCAGTACAAGAGGTGTGACCAGCCAGAGCAGGGTCAGTCACGTGGTTAAGGGCCTGCATGGGGCAAGGCTGAGGAAAGAGGGTTTTTTCAGCCTGGAGAAGACTAAGAATAAACACTAACTGCAATCTTCCACAACCTAAAGTGCAGTTACAGAAAAAGTAAAACCAGGGTCCTCTCACAGACACAATGGTCGCAATTTTCAGGGGGGTTGGAGAAACACTATCAGAATGGCAAGCACCAGAACAGATGCTCAAGAGATAAAGCATAAGACCCATCCTCAGAGATTTTGAAAATTTCACTGGTCAGTTCCTGAGTAAAATGATATAATTTGGACAACAGTTCAGCCCTGTGCAGGAGGTAGTATCAGACCACCTGACCTAACCTTAACAGCCCTGTGAGCCCCTTCAGCCTAAATTCCAGGTCCTGCTCTGAATTGAAATAGGGTTCTACCATAGTAAATTATTATCAAGGTCATAAAAAGCTGATCTATAGGCTTCCTACTCATTGCACAGCAGTTGTGAGACACATAAAACAGCAGATGTTCCTTCAAGGACTTAGCAAGGGTGATTTACCCAAGGTCATGCAAGTCTATGGGAGACCTGGAAGAGAACTAAACACAGCTTTCCAGCCAGCTCCCTGATTAATCAGCTATCTGTTCACAGTATGGTAGCTGCAGCTTCTACAGAAACAGGCCTGTTGAAGTGATGCCTTCCATCTGCATACCAATTTTTTTTTCCTCTGTGCTCCAATAGTGATAAAAATGTAGATCTTCAGGAAATGGGAAGCTTTACAAAAGAAATCCTGATGCTACATCCAGTTATTCTTTGTCTTTGAGTATGCATTTTTGTACTTGGCAAAAGGTCAGAAGCCTAACAATAATGCATTCATATCCCCTTCAGCAGAGATATTATTTTGATTCAGCAAACTTCCGTGATCTTAGCTGCAAACAAAAGACCTGACCAAGTATCAAGAAACCAAGATTAAAATGGTGGGATGTTTTTGAAAAAAATAAGGAATACAATAATAATTAAAGTATTTTATATTTCTGAATGTGGAAGCATCATGACTCCTGGTCTCTCTCATTAGTGCCTAATTAAAACTCTTGCAGATTCACATTGATTTGTAGATTATTTTTAAGTGCCTTGTATTGCATCAAATATTATGGACTTATTTATACAAAAGGGTGAATTATGTTACCATAGCAATCATGCCTCTAAAGTAACAGATAATAAAATTGTAGATGTAGAAATACACCTTGTAAAGAGGTCAGTCAGAAATCTTGTCTATATCTAACTTGGATCCAAAGTGCCCCCCAGCTTTGGTACGTTACAGAATTTTTCTTTGCTTTTTAAAAACCCTTAGATATAAGTGAAGGCAAGAGGCAGGGTGTAGGGATGGTGAGCCAGTGTTTTGATCTGATATAGCAGTCCTATGTTACTGTGATGAAGAAAAAAAAAAAATACAAGAATCCCTTTTCTCTAATCAACAATGTTCCTCACAATATTGACACACTTCTGTCTATATAATATGTTGATGTGGTGAAGAAAAATGAAAAGGTCTACATCAACAATTTTTTTTTTTTTTAAGTACCCATCATTTTATAGCTTCAGAGAAAAATGAGATAGGAGAAGAAAGCCTTTGACAATTCTGCATGGAGATCAGGTTAGCCATGTCCATCATTTTGCTTCTCCATACGTCTGCTCAAATGTGAAGTGCTGAACACACAAATATCAATATCTGCAAGCAGTCCCTAAAAACCTGACTCTCTTTCAAATATAGGAGTTTTATTTGACCCGTTTCCTTATGAAAGGGATAGGAAAAAATGCCAGAAATCTCCCTTTGTGAGAGAACATTAATTAATCTGCACAGACTTTTCTGCAGTGGAGAAAATCATTGCTGGCAGGGCATGCAATCATATTTCAAAGGACACCTCCATGACTTGCAGTAACAGTCAGGCTTTAAAGAAAACTTGTGTTCTGTGCAGGCGAATTTGAGATTGCAAAGTCATTCACAAGGCTCCCAGAGGAGGAGGCTAAAAGAGGAGATTCACCTGACTAAATGGCTATCTTTGCAACAAATCACCACAGGATTTGTTTCTCATGAATGAAGAACCTGTATGCATTGTCAAAGGTATAATTTATAAAACAAGCATCTGAAAGAGATTAATTGCAGTCTTCTCCACTGTCTGCTGAACAAGTCTATACTGTCTAGCCCAGGCAGACACCTTACCTCTGCTTCTGCCCAGGACACATTTTTCCATTATTGATAGAGCTGGTACAAAAGTGACTCTGGTAAATAGCGTAATTGACATTTTCTTGTATAAATGTTCTTGGTTTGGTGGTTTTTTGTTGGTTTTGTTTGGTTGGTTGGTTTGGGGTTTTTTTACTGAGTATCATCTATCCTTGCACACAGCAGTTCAATGGCTTAGAAAACTGATGCCAGTTTTTTGGGATGGGACCTTGGGATATTTCTGCTCCAGTCCTGCTACAGTGTGCTCAGCACTGAGGTCAGAGGGGGTTGCTCAGGGCTTTGCCCCCTCTGGGTTGGAACCCCCCAGACCAGAGCTGGCACAGCTCCCCTGGGCCCCCCACCCCACACCTCTGCCCCTCTGGCCCCAGGGGAGAAATATGCTTTCAACTCTTGTAGCACTGAAATAAGACAATGCATAAAAAAAGAACTGATTTTGTCTTTCCACATTACCAAGATTCCTAGGAGACTTGCTGAGGTACCTGTACAACAGCACTGTTCCACCACAGGAACTCTGTGTCAGGACTCATTCCACCTCTCTAGTCCCAAAGGAGGTGACAGGGAACATGGTGGCAGTAAATCCTAACCTCACTAGGAATAAGACTAAGCTTTTTTTTCTGGCCTGAAAGTGACCAAATAGTACTGAGAATATAAAGTCAAGATAAGGTTAGAGATAAGTGTACAGCAGTCAAGGCCACTATCACTTACTGCTGGTTTAACTATACAAAAACCAGAGCACTGAAGAAATGTTATTTTTGGTACACTCAGCCTTCAAATATGATTTTCAGTCTGGCCTTTGATAACAGGTCTGTTTCATGCCCATTTCCTACTTTATACCTGCAATCAAAAAGGAACAACAGATCACCATTAAATGCACAAAAATTCTCAGATTGTAAATCTTAGAATTATGATTTCCAGACCTGTTCTTCTAACTGACTTGGTTAGATGAACACAGAGAAGTCATGAACTCATGATGTTTTGGGGTTTCTTCCCTGTCATATTAAATCATGGCAGGGAAATTTAAAAAAGGATATCTGAATGAGTGTCTTTCAGCAATATTACATTTTAATAATTTTCTGACCATTGTTTGAGTCTTTAAAGTCATAATTTCATATTATTTATTTAATCTCATACTGGTAATTAATATTGCATGTATGTCTTTCATGATAATACAGTATCCTCTCTGTGCAGTTATCACAAGCAATATTGTACACACAAAACATTTCAAAATAGTCTACACTTATTAAACTACAGTCAGGTTATTAAATCTTAAATACATAATATGATATTTAAATACTTAACTACTTAAATATGATATTTAAGTTTAAAATCACTGTGTTCAAGGGGAAAATAATTTCAACTATTTTTTTAAGAAAATCTACATCAGCTGAAAGGAAAAAAAATAATTCTAACAAGAACCAGTATCAGTTTGCTTTGTCCTTTCCTGTGAGCAGGTGGTGTAAACACATATGCATATTTCCAAAACATCCTCTGTTACAATTACATCCAGCTCTGTGGTGATTAAATTCTGAATCAGACCTTCAGAACATGTTTTACCAGCTCTGAGATAATTTAGTTTATGTGACTTGGAACCAGTTGTAGTTTCCTCAATTCCAGAGAAAGATATATAAGTTTACCAGAACAATTCCACATCACTGAGGTTAAAATGAAAGAGTGGTATTGCATTCCTGGCAAAGAAAGACAAATTTAGAGAAGCCAGTGACAGGGCTAGCAAGATACTAGACTGTAGAGTCATTTATTACAAGGCACATTTTGTTCAGATCTGACAATTCCATTGGTTCAAAAACCATGAGCCAGGTTTCCAATATCTTTAAAAGTGTAAAGATTAATTTTATTGAATTTAATTGAGACTTCATCGTTTTATCTTGTCCATCAGTCTCCAAGATTCACTGCTGCACATTAACTAAAATTATTCACATTTTGACAGAAGTACTGGAACTCACCAAGCAAGTGCAGGGAAGAGCACCAGGTGATAGAAAGGCAGGGACTGGTTGGCACTTCTTCTTGCTCCACAGCAGCAGCAGCCAGGAGCCACTTTCTCTACAGATTTGAATCAATTGGTGCTTCACCAAGCACCATCATAGAGAAACAGGTTTAGCAAATGGGGCTCCTGGGCAAGATCAGCCTCTCTTGATCAGTCAGGTAAAAGAAGTTCCTATTCTGACCAGCTGAGGAGGTCTTGTAGGATAATGGGTGGTACCATGGTAGGGAACACAGAGTAGTTGCAGAGAGCTGGAATTATGAGGAGCAAGAAGTGCTGTGCTAGAGTCCAAGGGAAAAATAATGGGAAAGTAGGGTTCCTCAGCTTGGCTGTTCACAGACAATGGAGTTTTATTGTTAAATCCTTCTTGTGTTTTGTCCTCAGGCTCACAGAAATTATGAAGCTGAGTTTTAAGCATATAGTTTGTTTCACTTCATATTTATAAGAGAACATTTATGTAAATGTATGCCTTAGAGAGAGAGATCCTTAGAGATTTAAAAAGCAGCTAGAATAATATGACTATGACTTTGAATCTGAATTTGCAAAGATCAGTGACCTTTTTAAATATCCATATAAATGGTGAATGCGTCATCCTCCCTTCCCGTTTCCTAAGGGAAGGAGTAGCTACAGCCAAGTTTTCAGTGAGGGAACCTGGTTTGTGTCAGGTTCTGTTGCGCAGCTGTCACTGGGAAATCAGGAGTCACACTGACACCTACTTGATCTGACTGCACCATAGCCTTCAGTGAGGCAAACCTCTGCAGAGCACCACTAATTTCTACTGACTCACCTCATTCTCAAAGGTCACTGCTCCCAGCACGTACCATGCAGGTACACAGTGGTCACCAGGTATGGCTCTGGGAGCCCAGGTGATGTACCAGGCTGACAGGTATTTACTATTGCCTAGCTCCAGCAGACAGAGTCCTTCTTTATCACTTCTAGAGAAACCTCTGCACAGACTCAGAGGCTGTTAATACAGACTTCATCAGCACTCCCTGCCATGTCTGGCAGCCCGGTCCCTGGATGCCAGCTGCTAAAGCAAGTTGCCAGGAATTGGATGGAGATGGATGCCTCCAAGGTGCCAACACACCTTAACCCATGCTCACTGGCTGGCTCTGTTAGATCCAGTCCCCTCTGTTTCCTGCTTTCACTCAGACTCTTCACTGCCCAATACCAGGCAGGCTTTGCTGTAAGACAAAGCAGATTCTTATTTATCTGAGTCAGAGGTAGTGGATTCAGAAGTATAGGTCTTCCTTGTTTTCTTTATGACATCTTCATTAAAATAACCAATTATTAAATAAAAAATTAAACCAAGTGATAATTAAAACATGTCATATCTATTTTATTAAAACATTGACTTTTGATGTTCTTCCAGCTTTTTACCTGATACTGCACATAGCTTTTATGGATGCAAATCTCAGGAAAGATACTCTGCCTGTATGAGTATTGACTTGTGTTCCCTCCTTAGTACCTGTTACAGCTTCCCAGTATCTGGATCAGAGTCAGAAGTAGCTCCCATCAGAAATGCAGCATATGAATCCGAGGGTTGCACCATTTCCGCAGTTACCTCAAGCTCAGAGCTTGAAGTCAGGATAAAAAAAGACAAAAAAATACACTGAAAGTCAAAGTCATTTTGTTCTTGAGAGACCTTGTGGATTATCCAGCCCTGACAGCCCTGACTGCTTGGATTAGCCAACTTTCAAAGGGCTAAAGCCTTCATGATTGTTTCTCTCTTGGACACTGAAATTACCTGCAGACTCTCCTCAGGGACCCTCCAAAGGGACAAGCGTATTAAGCCACTAAGCCACTCTTTTTCTGGAAACAGACACTAAATAAAGAGACCACAGGACAAAGAGGAACTGTAAATGTCTGTGAAACTGTATTCTGCTGACTCATTAAAACACTTCAATTCTGCTTTTTAAAAATGACTATGCAATTAATAAGAATACATAATTCTAAATAAAACTATAAAATAACAGTGTTATATAAAGAACAGTTGGGAACAACCCTGAGAATATTAGTTATCCCAACTCTGGCAGGATCAATTATCCCTGTGTTGTTCATGAAAGACATATGGCTAAATATCTCCAGCAATTAGGATTTTACAACCACTGCAGATGCCTGCTCATACAGAACAAAGCTATGACTAGCAGTGTCACTTTTTTTTATAAGGAGGAAGTGTTTCTTAATATCCAACTTGATAATTTCTTAATGAAAACAAACCTTAGCACCAAAAGCTTGGATAAAAATTTATCCTTTTTTCTGTCACAGATTTCCATATGCTTAAATTCTATTACAATGTGCCAAATATTTTGTATTCTGTCTTATCCAGATCCAGGTTTATTTCAAATTATTTCCCAAAGGCCACTTTTGTAGAGATTCTTCTGGACTCTTACACCTTTCTCAAAGTGCAGCAACTACAGCAATGGAGCTTGGCAAGAGAGGTCTGAGAGGAACAGAAACTCTGTGGGCTGCATTTCTGACAATATGTCCCAGACATGATGCTCACAGCTGCAAAACTCTGTTCCCTTATGTTCAGCTTGGGGTCAGTCACTTACCACATTCTGTCACAAACAACAAGTATTTCATCCTGTTTCTGTTTTGACCATTTTTATTACCTGCCATTAAGCTTCAACTTTTTTTTCCAGACAAAATTGTGAAGATCTGTCTACACACCTGCAGTGTTGCTTCCCTATTCTTTTAGCTATTAACCAGAGACTTCTGGGATATATTTTGTACTTTCAGTTACCAAGTAACTTTTCTTGTATATCCAAGACAATACTTTTTTGCTTCTCCCTTATTTGTCCTCCATGAGCTTAGTATACCAATTTTTGTTCATATTGTACTCATGAGTCATCCCATGTCTATTATGCTGGTTATTTCACAGCAGTGACAATATTAAGTTTTTTGCATTAATATAAAGATGCTTATATATGTTTATTTATAGGTATTTGTTCTAGAAAGCTCTGATGGGTTGACCAATCATTCCCATTTTTATTCTTTCTTTAAAAAACCTTTAAGGATTTAATGGCTACTAAGAATAATCTTTTTATATCTAGAACCTTGTTGCTGGTATTTAGCTAGGATCTTGTCACATGTCACTGCTGATACAGCCTGACACCCCTCCTTCCTAAAACAGAAAGAGAATTTAGGATTATCTAGATTGGTGAGATAATTCTCCACTTTTCTGAGGTGAATTCAATTTTTCAGCGGACCACTGAACTTTGTTTCCTGCTGAAAGGACCAAAGCTCAGGCTCTGGATGAACATTAAGATAGTCAAAATTTGAGTTTCAGTTACAAAGAAAGTAATTACACATGCAAATATGTCAATTACTTATGGAAATTACAGGTTATATGAGTACCTGTTCATTTGCATGCACAATTACCCAAAGTGAATAAGAAACCGTGACAAATTTAATGTGCCAATTGGGTGTGCAACCAGGCATTCAGCTAACTCATGCCCAATTGGGCACACTGCATTTTGAAAATTATTTTCCCAGTTTTCTGTTTACCTTCAACATTTTGGGTGAAGACTCTATAATAATTCTTTCACAGTTATAAAATTGAACAAAGGGTAATCACTGCTGTCCACTGCTGTATTGTGCTACACACAGTAGCTTTGCCTGTAAGCTTTTCTCTACTTTTCTTTCCAGTTCAATCTTTGAAAACTATACAAGGTCCAGGCCACAGTGTTCGTGTTGCCATCATTTACAGACTCCATTCCACAGAATTTATTTTTTTTTAAGCAATTATACATCAACAGCACTAACATGCAGAGATTATAACTGACTTTTCTCTCCATTTTCCGATACAAGGATTGAACTACATACACCTAATGCTTGTTCAGCCTAAAGTTATGTTTTTAACTAGGATAACATTTAATTCACTGAGGACCAGAAGATAGGCAAATATAGATATTTGAGGAGGCCTTATTTATGTGCCTGTCAGCTGGGTAATCACAAATGAGATATCTGCGCACATACCTACTTATATTGTGAGTGGCTCTGCACACAGGCAAACTGATATAGGTATACAGATCCAATCCTAAACTAGACATAGGTTAATACCTGGGGTGCAGTACAAGCACTCACATTCACATTAGTCACAGCTAAACTGGCTGAAAATAGCTGAAGAAGAGTGTCATAATAAAGCACAAAAATATTTCAGGAGGAATCAAATGTAAAGTAAGTATCAGGAAGATAAGTAATTGTAATTCTATATGTATAGCAGCAGCTTGCAATAAGATTTTATTACTTGAAAATGAGACTGTGGAGATCCTGTGAACAATTCTTTGGAAGTGTAAGAACAGTTCTCAATAACAGTTACAAAACCAATTACTACATGTGGATTATTTTTTAAATTAAAAACTTAATTAGTTTTTAGGTTTTAAAACTTGTATTTTTAAAATCAAAAAAGTCTGGAAAACATGAATAAGAACTATGGTATATTATTTTTCATAAAATATAAGATAAAGTGCATAAAATGAAATTATATGCAGCAGGTTTGGCATTAACAAAAGGAAGAAAGTTTTATGAGGTATACAATTAAACTATGAAACCTTTTGCCACAGAATTATTTGGATAGCACAAATAATAATAGATCCAGAGATTTTTGAATAAAACTTGGAAGTTCCACTCAGGTATTCTAAAATATGATGTTGGAGATGTCAGTCCACTAAGCTTCTAATCTCAAGTGCCAGAAGTGCAGAGCATCAGGAGAGGAGGCATTCTGTCCTTCCTGTATCTTGTAGTCTTTTCCCAAGCATGAAATGTTTCTTATTGTCAGAAACAGACACTCTTGGACTGTTGACCTTGGTCCATGTGGTTGTAGTCATAATATATCTCATTCCTTTCCTTGGGAACTTCTATTTGCCTTNTCAGGCTTATTGAACTGCAACCCAGTTTTTCTGACCATTTCTCCAACTTGTCAATATCATATTTAAAACCAATGGCTCTCATCTTATCTAGCAACAATGATTACCTGAAGGAATGGCTGACAACAGTAACACTAAACCTTTGCAGGCTTACACAATTAAATGATCTTAAAGATCATAAAATTGACTGATGTCGTATACAAGGGAATTATAGCATTTTTAAACTATGATATAGATATCAGAATAGATCTGGAAAGACGGAATGTTATGGTTCCCAAAAGTCTAAACAATTTTCCTTGTATGTGGTTATTTTGCATAATACCACTATTAGTATGGAATACCCTAAGAGTTTTTTCCAGCTTATTAAAATTTATAAGATCGGTGCAGCTACTGTTCTCAGCTTTTACGCACATGTTAAATTCAGACAAGTTTAAAAAAAATGTTTAACTTGATACTATTTTGGATTATTTGATACTACACTTTCAAGGTAGATTTTCCTTCTATTACCAAATAGAGATACTTAGAGGCACAAGAACTGCACTGTAAGCCTGTCCTCAGGCTGAAGACCCCAGAGTTCATTATTTTCAATTCTAGCAGTAGGGCTGGGAAGGGAAAGAGCTGCTATGTACAATATAATGTTTTTCAGGTGTCAAAAAAATGGATTGCACAAAGGCAGACTTGGAAGACTCTAAACTAATTATTCAGAAACAGAGATGGCAGGAAGGAGAGCAAGGAATAAATTAGGCACTTTATCCTGTTTTGCACTTCTTTCTTGTCCTGCTCTACCAACTTTCTTTCAGAAGATAAGGAAGAGCCAGTGTTTTGCTGGCTTTTTTGTTGGATTTTTTTTTAAGTATGTCTGGAACAGAGGGCCTGTACAGCCACTCAAGCTTCCACTCCTTTTTTCTTCAATACCATGGTGTACTCAGGCCTCTCTCACCACCTATGATAACTCATTTGAGAAGCAATGTAATCAGGGAGGAAACTGCCAGAAAGAGGGGAGAAAAGGTATCTTAATTCCCTTCCCCTGGAGATGCTATACCTTCTACTATCTTTTCATGAACTTTCCTGAAAGTGGGCTGCATCTGAGTTAGAGGGTCACAATTCTAAATTCCCTCCATGAAATTAGCCCTAAAGAAATATTTTGATACATTTCNAGATCTGGAAAGACGGAATGTTATGGTTCCCAAAAGTCTAAACAATTTTCCTTGTATGTGGTTATTTTGCATAATACCACTATTAGTATGGAATACCCTAAGAGTTTTTTCCAGCTTATTAAAATTTATAAGATCGGTGCAGCTACTGTTCTCAGCTTTTACGCACATGTTAAATTCAGACAAGTTTAAAAAAAATGTTTAACTTGATACTATTTTGGATTATTTGATACTACACTTTCAAGGTAGATTTTCCTTCTATTACCAAATAGCGATACTTAGAGGCACAAGAACTGCACTGTAAGCCTGTCCTCAGGCTGAAGACCCCAGAGTTCATTATTTTCAATTCTAGCAGTAGGGCTGGGAAGGGAAAGAGCTGCTATGTACAATATAATGTTTTTCAGGTGTCAAAAAAATGGATTGCACAAAGGCAGACTTGGAAGACTCTAAACTAATTATTCAGAAACAGAGATGGCAGGAAGGAGAGCAAGGAATAAATTAGGCACTTTATCCTGTTTTGCACTTCTTTCTTGTCCTGCTCTACCAACTTTCTTTCAGAAGATAAGGAAGAGCCAGTGTTTTGCTGGCTTTTTTGTTGGATTTTTTTTTAAGTATGTCTGGAACAGAGGGCCTGTACAGCCACTCAAGCTTCCACTCCTTTTTTCTTCAATACCATGGTGTACTCAGGCCTCTCTCACCACCTATGATAACTCATTTGAGAAGCAATGTAATCAGGGAGGAAACTGCCAGAAAGAGGGGAGAAAAGGTATCTTAATTCCCTTCCCCTGGAGATGCTATACCTTCTACTATCTTTTCATGAACTTTCCTGAAAGTGGGCTGCATCTGAGTTAGAGGGTCACAATTCTAAATTCCCTCCATGAAATTAGCCCTAAAGAAATATTTTGATACATTTCTCTTTAAAAGATATTTTGATTGAGATTCTGTAACTCAGTTCCCAAGATGACTGTAGATATGATTTTATTTTCTGAGATTTCTAACTTGTTTGACAAAAGTAATTGGTAAAGTCTGCTTTTCATGAGGTGTTTGATTTAGTGCCACATGCAAATCTTATTACAAAATTAGTCTCTTATACACCAGTAGAGAACACATTAAATGGATTAAGAATGCACTAATTGGCAGATGCCCAAATGCAGCTGTCAATGAAGAGTTACACTGAAGTGAGGAATTATTCTAACAGGATGATCCCTGTACAGGGATTAATTCAATAATGTTTTATTAATGCTCTCTAATAATACACAATATTACTGTTGGTAAAATGTGCAGATGACTCATAGATTGTCAGAATGGCAGATATAAAGATGTAGATATCTAAATTGTCAGTATGGGTCCTTGCAAACAAATGATCTTTTTAAATGCCAAGTATCTCTAGACAAAAGTACCTGGACCATGCCTGGGAAATTAAATATTGCATATGAAACAGGGACTTGGTGAGAAACACACAGAATTAACAACTGAGAATGAGATTCCAGAGTGATGATGAGGTGAAAGGGGGCTAAGTCACTGTCAGTATGCAAATAGCAGAGCTAAGGTTGAGGACTAGAGTGTACTTTATTATGTGACACTGGTGAGGCCAGCATAAATACTGATGGAAAAATTTCCAACAATTGTCACTATTTTCAAATACAAGCAGCGATCTTGCTCATGATCTGTTGCTCATCACATTCTATTTTCCTATGTCACATCCAAAAACAAACAAGTTGCTTAGAAAACACAGAAATGTCTAATAAGGTTTTTGATAATAAAACTTCCCAATTAACTAGTTTAGACCGCTCACACTAACATTTCAGACACTTGCATAAATACATCATTAGATAAATTAGTCTTGTTACTCTACTAACTGGAATCTTTTTTCCACTAAATGAACTTATGCCCAATGCCCAAATACCATCTTCTAAACTTTTAGGTACCTATCCAAAAGTAGACTTGCTTTCTGCTTGAATATGTAATATTTAAAGCACTCTTAGAAAATACCATTTTAAATATTGAAGTATCGAACTTTGAGAAATACAACAACATGGTCAGTCCTTATATTCTCTCTCATACACTTGAATTTGACAGGAAGGTTCCTTCAGGTCATCATTACACCAGAAAAGAAAACCGACCCCGACCAACCCCTATGTGAGAACGGGCAGACACGTGCCTTACACGGAGCACACACTCCTGTTCTCTTCCTAAACCAGGCAGAAGAGAAGAACCTTCTCCACCCAGCTGAAAAGGTGTCTTGCCTTCACATCCAACGACAGAAACAAGTGCATGCAAGTTATAATCATCGTGAAAACTAAAAATATGTCTGGAAATAGAACATCTCTCACTCCTTAAAAGAGACGTTGTAAGTTGTCCTTTATAATCTCCCATTTCCTCAAGGAGCTCCATGCCATCCAAACTTAAGACCCAAACTATAGCCTGCTCTTCTCACTAATCTCTTTTGGAGACACAATACAAGACAATGTGGTCTGAAGCAAAGGATTACAATGTCATAGAGGATGAGGAAACAATGCTGACTTTGTCAAAGGAGAAAACAGAAGACTGAAACCTCAGACTGAATTGCCAAAATCACCTAAATCAGATCTGTCTCATAAATTCATCCTTCCTTTACATTTCAAGTTCTTTGATTTTTTTTTTTTTTGATAAATAATGCACCAATCCTCTAGCATGAAGCCAAGCTACCTCCAAATCACACCAAGCTGATTCCTTAGAATCCCAAAGATTGATACTATTATCAGTATACAATGTCTTTTTACGAGACTATAAACATGATAGGACTACAACCAATTAATGTATTTCAGAGAAGCCATTCATCCTAAATCATTGGTAAACACAAGTCCAGAAGATCAGATTGCTGGAAAACCTGTCAGTGAGGTGCAATATATTCCTATTATTAAAGTTTTGAATGGGTTTCCTCCATGGTTCCCCATGGAAGGAGTGATTGATTTCCAGTAAAAAGTATTGGATTCACAATAGGAAAGCTACCACCTGTGTCTGTTTAAAAAGAAGGTCTGAAATGTATAAAGTAGCTTGTGTACAGCATTCTCTTTTCCTGCTGTTAATTCTTTAAATTATCTTTTAACTGCTACCAATATAATGTTTTCTTCATTCATTAGTCTTAGGCAGCCCTTTCACAGAATTCTCATAACAAAAAAATAACCTTCAAACCTTTATAGTAAATATTATTACCATCCAACCCTTCACAGAAATGTGACTATATAATGAAACAACATGTACTCAGATGTATAGATAATTTTACAACTGGAGCCAGAAGAACATGGTACAAGGATGCACAAGAAGGTAAAAGCTATTCCATGCACTACAAGCTCAGACAGTTCATGGAAAGACAGAGAGAAAGGTTTTATGAAATTGTTAAGGTGTGTAAATTGCCATTCTGAAATAAATTTGGGCCACAGAGTGTTCTGATTCCTATTGTGATGGCTACTGTCAGGCCATGCTTGGTTTTCAGGCTCCCAAATTTTCTGATGCTGCTCTCACAGTCATTCAAGAAAAAATACCCAAACTTGGACACACCAGCAATACACAGACATTGGCTCTAGTTATGCAGCCTGTCATTTTTGAAGGAGAGCCATACACATGTTGGTCCCTCTCCAGCTTCCTATGTCTGCACAGCTAGCAGTGCCTCTGGCTGCTTTCAATGCTCCATGGCAAAGGGTGGGTAGCTGCTTAAAGAACTATTAAAACTGAGAGCAGCTTCCAACACTGGGTAGAGTAAAGCACCAACAGAAACATTGAGATTGACATCATAGTACATGAAACGCTTTGTTGCCATCCCTTCTCTCATTTCCTTTTACTTTTTTCCCTTCTTTAAATCCTCCACACACAAGGTTAGTTGTCTCTTTAAATTACAGAACAAGTGAATACCAAAATAATCCTGACTGCTGCAAGCAGTAAATTCCTTTGCTGACTGGTAGGGTCAAGAAAACCAGACCTGTGTCTCCACTTCCTCTTCCCATATGAATCAATGTTCAGCTGGTGCACAAACACAAATTCATTGCTCAGAGTAGAGGTTTGAGTTATTGTCATCTCACAACCAAGTAACTGCAATCCTAAACAAATAAGCACTGCTAATTCTGGAGATTTCCTTCCCTCTATGAAAAATAGACTCATTTTCAACTTAAATAAGTGCTAAGTTCCAACTGCTCCATTTAAAACAGCTGTGAATCACTGGGTTATCATACCACCTCTGCAAAAGGATGGTAAGACCTTAGAAGTCTCTAAGGGGAGGCTTTGGGTCACCATTACTGTTTGAATAGAGGCCATTTTTTCAAGTAAGAGACTTAGCTGATAACACAAGAAAATATTATCCAGATTATCAAGCCTTGAGTCCATGAATCCAGCACAAGATTGTATTATTTATTATTATTATGATAAGAAAAACAAACTGTAGTATAAGCTAGTTTGATGTTCAGTATGTGTTGAATGTAAAAAGGCACAATTTGTTGAGACACTGCAGCATCATTTATTGATCTATCACCATGCAGAGCAGCTGTTCAGGAGCCCTGAACTTATATTATTCATACTTCTGAGGACTTGAATATTCACCATAATAAAGATCAACATGGAAAATTTCCCCGCCATATCACAGTCCATCCCTTTTGCCTTGTCTTTCAGAAGAGTAGCAGGAGCACATTTCAGTACTTCTAGCATGAGCTGATACATCTTCCAAAGGAGGTGAAGGAGAGGTCAAATGTGTGTGCAGTAGTGCCTCTTTGATGATGCAAGCCTTATTAAATGCATTTTATTAAGCAAGTATTGTCCTTTGGAGACCTACTTCTTAACTACAAATAAAAGGTGTAAAAACAACTTCTTCCATTAATAACTTGCAAAGAAACAATTCTCTTCTCCTGTGGCCTGCCACCATGCAGTACATGGGCTGTTTCAGGTTTCCATTATGCCTCCCCTGCCAGTCATACCAACAGATTCCCCAGATAAGATTTCTGCCTTAGGATATGGGTAGTGCCTTGAAAGTGACTGTTCCTCTTTATTGATGAGGGTGTATAGAGTTAGGTGACATGTAAATGAAGGTTGGTCAAATGAATGACACTCATTTTGGCTGAAGCAGTTATTTGTCAGCTGCTCTTATCATGCGTTCTCCTTCACATAAGTAGCCAGCAGCCTTATTTTTGCATCAAAACACCATAACAGCAAGCAGTTCCCTACAGATAAACAATGCAAAACATCACATTTGAAGCATAGATTATATGAAGAACCCTGGTTGAAGGCAAATGGAGTACCTTCGAAGCATTGTTGTACATTTAATTTGTCTGAAGGAGTGGTGAGCAATTTAAGCATCATCATGAAGAAACACATATATAGATGCACATCAAAAGGAATCAAAGAGAATGGTTTTCAGCTTTGAAAATAATACACAGATAGCTAAAGGTGAAGGTATAATTATATGTATAGACACAGATTTGGGAAATTGTTTTTCACTGGTTATAGGAAAAACATTGAGGTAACAAACTTCTTTCCATATGGCAGAAAGATTATTTTTCTTGAACACAGAAACATTACTCAATATATAATACATAAAACATAATGCATATTATATATAATACATCTGATAAAATTCTATTGTGGATTAATTCAACTACCAGGAGCTACACAATCCAGTTCCTCTGAACCTAAGCAATAGCAGCCCACTCTTCCTTGTGCTGCCCTTCAGAGGCTCTGCTTTGTGTACAACTCTTCTCTGATACTATTCTAAGTCAGTTTCATTTCCACTATACAGTTTTTTAGGCCAGGAGGGATTTAAATGCATTTTTCTCATTCCTAGCTAACCTTCTCAGTTGTAGAACTGGGACTTTGGAGAAAATACATGCCAATCAGGGAATCAATATATTTTCTTTAGTCAAATTTATCTTTTTCAGACTTGTTACACTTAAAGGAAGAATAGGATTCTTCTGGATAACAAAAGGTGTCTTTAACATCTTTGTGAATCCCAAAACTGGTTGAAGTCTGTATGCCAGAGAGATTTTCCAACTGACTTGCCCTTGCACTCTTGTTTTGGAAAATACACCAATCTCTTCTTGAA
>VWZN01020024.1:404287-427465 GCA_013396955.1 Regulus satrapa | reverse complement strand
AAAAAAAAAAAAAAAACCCCCCACCAAAAAAACCAAAAAAAAAAAAAAAAAAAAAAAAACAAACAAATAAAAGAAAATAAAGAAAGCCAGCTTTCCTGTTTGTTTGGTTTTTATGGGTGGTTGGGTTTTTTTGTTTTGGTTTGGTTTTTTGGGGGGGTGAGGGACGGGGGTTTGTTTGTTTTATTTTTGCAATGTGCTCTATGAGGGAAGAAGCAGAACCAGAATATAACTTTCTAGTTACTTCCCTCTCTCACCGGTTCTCTCCTCACAGTTTCTCCAACATGCATGCCAGTCAAAGGCACTGAGAGTTAATTTCTTGCCCCCACCCTAGAGAGAGCTCCATGTTTCAGTGCACAGCTTATCTCCTAGAGGAGATGACAAAAACCATGAATTATTTTCTCCACTGATCAGAACAGGGATTCAGGTGATTACCTCACATATAGATGTCCAAAGCCAGGTAATGTGAATTTCCCACATCAATCTTAATGATAGCAAGCCCCTGCAGCATAACAATCTTTGAAGAATCTCAAAAGAGGCAGCTCTTGCAACAAGCAAATTTCAAATCCATCACAGTGTTGGACACTAAATAAGCCTGTAGCATACAAGCTATTTTACCGAAGGTAGAAAAAGCCATACTGGGGAAGACTTAAGGTCTGCCTAGTCCTGTTTCTGACACTGGGCAGCAGCTGATGCCCAGGAAAGATAGGAGAATGCTGCAAGCAGGAGTGAATGTTTCCCTGGTGAACTTTCAGAATACTTGGAGCCCTTTGTCTCAAGATCTCCCTGAGACAGCAGGCATGCTCCTTTTGTATTTAATGACCCTAAATAAAAAAATCCTTTTATGAATATTTTTTAGTGGTCATATCTATTTTCAGCATCTAGAGTGCTCTGTGGTAATGGTGAAAATATTGTAACTAGAGGGTAAATGAATACTCATTTTTGATCCTGAAAGTGCAGCCTGATAACTTTGTGTGGTGACTCTCTGCTCATGAAAGAAGAAAAAAAAAACAAAACAAACAAACAAAAAACCAAACAAACAAAAAAACCCCCACAAACAAACCAAAAATCAACAATACAGAAGACTATTCAGTTTCTCCAAACCACTCATGCTTTTTTAGGCTTTTATCATACTTCAAATCCCACTGGCTATTTTTCAGGGTTGAACTGTCTTAGCACATTTTTTTCTCCATGTGCAAATATGATTACATCATCTTTGTTATCACTATTAAAAATTTTTAGTTTTATTGCATTCTTTCTGTGCAAGCAAGCCCAATACTGTACTTTCTAGACTAACTGATGGTGGTCAACAATGATGCAAAGAGAAAACAATTTTTTTTAAAATAAATAACAAAATAACATAGTGTGCTCTCTGCTAAAGTAAATTGATTTTCAGTTGAGAGCTCATCAGAAAGGAAAGAACCATTACATACTGGTATAATACTTTGAGCATGGCATTATTTATCCTAATGCTTTAGTTCCTTGCTATCACTGTTGCTCTAGGTCTTCATTTTTCCCTCTCCTATCTACCCCTCCCCACTGCAGTTAGTTTTGCTTCCTTGATACACATGGACTCCTCATGTGCCACAGTATTGAGAAATTTGTTGGTTTTTCCACACATGAAAGTGAAAAATTAGAAAGTGATTCTGACACCCATATCATAATTTGAAAAGACAGATGCAAAGTCACAAACTTATTTATTTAATATGCACCTCAGAAGATGTTTGTCTGTCATCAGTTGACAGAGGATGAGCTTGAAGATTTTCGATAAATGAAGAAGGGGAAAAAAAAAAAAAAAGGAACAAACCTTCGAATGGATGAATATGGTTCTCAAGCACTACAGGTACAAACTAATCAACTCATGACCTTTCTGAAAGGCACCTACAGCAAACAAGAGATGCTGATCCAAACAAAAGATGAAAAATGAAAATTCATTCATAAGGAGAGTATACTGATTTTGAAATTATATTCTCATTATAATGAATTGTAAAAATACCAACAGTTTTAATAAAATATCCAAGTTGAAGCAGAAGTATTTTATGCCATTGTTTTAATGAACATATTAACAAATTAATAATTTTACCAAAAGAAACTTATTTAAACTGTTCCTAAAAATTACTTTAAAAATGTAGATAACATTGCAATGTTTTACAGTTTCAACTTTTCTGTATGAAAAAACTTCAGCAGAAAAGTGCTTCTTGGACAAATTCTGACCAGTCTCACTCAGGAGACTAGAGAAAGAGGAAAAATTCAAAGGCTTAAAACTGTCCCTTCCCACACAGACTGACTCATCACACAGATGCAGGAATCCAAATAGGGTGGCATTAATCATCAGTGCCCTGGAATTATGGACCTCACTATCTGAGGAGGGAGGCAATAAATCTGAGGAGTGCACTGCTTAAATTTATAGAGGAGGTGCAAGCATTAACTAAACTTTTCAGAAAACTAGCCTTCCATTTTAAGATGGGAGTTAATGATGTGATCATTTTTCCAGCTCAGAAAATCAGGAACTGACTTTTAGTGTCCTCTTAGGCTCTTTAATCTTATATCAGTTCATCTGTTATAGGAACCAATATGTATTTGTGACTTATGACTTTATACGACAGAAGTCAAGCAACAGAGCACATTCAATTTAAGCTCTTTTATTCCATGAGAAATTGTGGTCGTTTGGAAAGTGAGACACAGAACCAAAAAAGGACTTCAGAATAAAACTTCCTTTAAAAAATGCAATGCTAATCATTCTGACTCATGATATTACTATAATAAACAGAATAGCAGGTTTGAGGTTTTAAAAAAGTACTTTATTTTAGTTATAGGTTATAAACAGACAGAAAATCAATCTTAAAATCAAAGCCATTTTGAGAAGGAAAATCAAAGCCAGGTTATTTTAATCAAAATGCTCTTGCAAATAATGACTGCACACTTGAATATTAAAATCAATACCAGTACCACTACTAGCCTCTGGTAGTTTTCCTCACAAAATAAAAAGTCCCTTGGGAAACTCTCTCAGCTTGGAAAAGCTGACAGTTTTATTCTCTGCCTTCCCAAAATTAGTTCTCTGATGGCACTGATGCTTTTCTCCCCAGGGTGCAGCAGTTCTGTTCAGTGAAGCTATGTGACAAAAATCTCATGGAAACTAAAACCCATATAAAGTACCATTTATAAATAAGAGGTTGCCATATCTGAAATGCAAACCAAGGAACTGTTCTGTAACTCGTCTCTATGGCCTCTCATTATTTAATGACTTCAGTGAAATACAAACCTCTGCCATCTGAAACTCACAAATACCACTCTGCAAACAAGCAGTGGCAAAAGGCAGCAGGCAAGCATCTTTTTTGCTATGTGGCACCCAAACAACGCACAGCTTTCCCTGATAACCCTTTGTAGCATGCAAATTCTTATCTAAGTGCTAAAATGTTATAAATAAATGATTAAACAGTGGTCATCTTATTAGTGCCTTTTTTTTCCCCCATGTGTGAGAATAAAGACAAGGTATAATTAATTCTTTCCATGGAAAATACTCAAGATAAATCACATTATTTGAATTTCATTGTCTATGCAGAGGCATAAATTGCTGTCATCTTGGGCTTTATATTGCACTGTTAAGGTGCTACTAGGAAAGGGAAACTAGGCAGGAAATTGGCATAATTATGTCTTTTTAAGGTGCTTATATTTTATCATTTAAAACCTCAAACATATGAGTAAAAAACTAGAGGGAATAGGCAATCAAAAATAAATTGTTGTAGTGGCCAGATTGTGAAAATATAATTTGATTAGCGACCTTGAAACAGAAAAAAAGACTCATCTCGACCCCTTCCAAAAAAAAAAAACCAAAAAAAACCCAAAAAACACNAACAAAAACCCACCAAAAACACAAGCCCCCCCCCCCCCCAACAAACAAACAAAAATCAGAAAGCAGGAAGATAGCAATAAATGAAGATTAAATAAATTCTTCTCTAGTAGATCTACCTGCTTCCTTTCATAATTCAGGACATAGCAGAGAAATCTAAAGGCAATGAACTTGAGAGAAGTTAAAGAAGGAAAAAAGCAACAATAGCAGGTCACATTCCCAGCTTCCCTGAAAACCTCTGCAAGATCTTCCATGAAACATCAAGTGGCAGAGGATGTTGCTGACAGGAATTGTGGCTTCAGGTCAATCTCAGTCAATAACTGAATTTTAATTAAACCACATGACACTGCAGTTGCCTCTGTATTTTATTAAATTTGTATAATGGAGCAGTTTTATCATACCAAGAAGCTACCAATAGGCTAAGTCTTAGAATCACAAAAAAGTTTGGTGCTGCAGTAGACCACTCATTAGGGGTGGAAATGAGCCAGGACACAGACAGTTAACAACATGAAAGGGGTCCCAGTTTTTTCTTCTCTATAGCTTATCCATCCTGACTCCAAATACAGCAAGTTCCTACTGGGGGGTCCAATTGCAGACTCTGACTGCTGGCTATCTCCTGCAGTACTACCACTGCAAGGTTTTCCTTGCTGCCTCTGAGTGCAGGCTTTCACCTGGCTCAACTATGACTGCAGGCAGCAACTCTATTAAACCCAGACTGACCTCACAGCAGATCTTTTACAGCAGCAGCTCTGTCCTTTGTTTCATTCTTCTCTGAATGTCACTGAATCAGTCCTTCTTCCTCAAGGCATTCTTCCTCCAGCTCCTCTTCCTCAGGGTTCCATCTGACCAACCAAACCACCTCTTTCATCACACTTATCTTTATTAGCCACAGCTGTGACCCATTAAGGGCAAGGTTGGTCCTTTTCTTAGGTAATTAGTACAGCTGTGTTTTATCAAGCGCAAGGCTGCCTATAATCCCTTTCTTCCACACCACAATTTGCATCAAAAGGAGCATTAAAGATCATTTCGTTCCAGCTCTACTGCCATGGGCAGGGATACCTTTCATTAGATCAGGTTGTCCAGAACCCCATCCAACCTGGCCTTGAATACTTCCAGGGATGGAGCATCCTCACCACCCTCTGAGTAAAGAATCTCTCCTCTTTTAGTTTTAAACTGTTGCCTCTTGTCCTTTCACTACTTGTGCACATAAAAAGTCATTTTCCTAGAAGATATGCTCCTTTCCCCCATCTTTAATTCTGGAGGTTGAAGACTATCATTTCCTAAAGTGACTGCAAACCACATCTCTTTAAGAGACTATGTACCTGACAGGCAGGTCTGCAAGCATTTTTTTCAAACACTTTTTTGACTGCAGAATCATTATTTCATTACTTAAATTTAGTCTGTCACTATTTTTCAAAAGACACTATATGTCAAAGGGTTTCAATGACACTAGAACAACTTAGGAGACTATTGTGGTTTAGCCTGCTTGTACAGGGGTCCATCAATTTGATGCAGCACACGGCTACAGTTTTTTTAAAGAAGGAAAGGAAGTCACATGAGCAAGAAATTAAATCAAAAAGGTAAGTTATGATGTGCCAGGAGCATTTTTCCTTTTTTTTTTTTTTTTTGTTTTCTGCAAACAAGACTCCTTGAGGTCTTTGCTACATGAGCATTAAAAGGATTCAATAATGATAATATAAAGCCTTAATAAAAGAATCAAGTTGATAGTATAATGCACTGTTGTACCTCATACTTTATTCTGAGCACTTTCAGATTTCAGGGTATATCCTTGGTTTGTGGCTTCTTGAACTGAACTCTAAAAGGGTATATGCGTTAAAGAAAAAGAATCACTTGTAAAGCTTTGACTATGTTGTCATTTTCCACTATTGTGTTTATTTAGAAAGTAATTTAAGGGTTCATACTTCATATTCAAATTTTATAAATTTTTGGTCTATACATCCTAAATCTAAAAGAAAAATCTCTTTAAGATCAGCATCCTGCTTCTTCATCAGGGTTAGACTTTATTTGGTGATTCTAAGGATATAGTCAAAATCAGTCTCACTTTTACTTCATAGCTGCATGATATTTTTCTGTAAATTTAATGATGAAAATTGCAAAGCCGTATATCTGAATAGAAGAGAATGGTAGTGTAAAAAAAAAAAAAAAAAAAAAAAAACCCATTTTTGCNNNNAAAAAAAAAAAAACTCCATTTTGACCAATGTGACATATTTTTGCTACATAGGCACTTTCTCAGTCACTAATCTCCAGGGGTTTCTGCAGTTAAGCTGATGGATGATGGGAAGAGGATTTCTTGACAGCCTGGTAATCTGTCCAGAGGGGAAAGGATGCTGCTGGTCAGGGTTCAGGTGCTGGAAGGGCTTTTGACTAGCCAACCATCTGTACACGTCTGGAAGGCCAAGGGCTGTTTTTCCCCACTACTCGGCTCATGGGAGTGAAAACAGCACTGCCTAGAATCATACATGCAATGTACAACAAAATACTTCATTTGCTACTAACACAGAGAATTTTCGGCTTTGTGAACACTTACTTTGTTAACATTGTGCTCAACAGACAGAGTTTTGTGTAAACACTGCCAGTACTATTGAAATTATTAGCACAGAACCAAGTTTCACTATCTACTCCTCTACTCTTCATCACTGCAGGACTACTATGGCTGCACCAGAGCTGTGATAGCACGATAGGTAATTACTTCCACAGACAAGACTCCCATACTCCTGCACATTCTCCTGGCCATGACACTATACTGACATTCTCCTTTTGACTCGAGGTCGTGCACAAACTTCTGCCATCAAGGAGTAAAAAGCATTCGACTGCCCACCTACCTATTTTTATGGTACTACATGTCCAAAATGTCTGTGCAGCCCCAGCGTAGGTCCCCATAGCCTCCCAGTTCCCTCAGAACAAAGGCAGGTCTGGCACTCTTACCCCCATTCTCCAGCCCACAAGCTGGTCTCTTCTGGTAGGAACCAAAGGCTCTGGAGTCACACCTGAATTGCAGGATGCTCCTACCAGCTCCACATCAGAGACGGGCAACCTGAGTATGTCACAACAGGTTGGCATGTTGATGCCAGCTTTGAGGCCTCTGTCTTTTCCCTACAGAACACCAACATTAGGGAAGGGGGTCCACCATGGGAGCTGGGGTGAGACAAGCACACATACGCACACACACACACAGACATCCCCAAAGGTGCACACACTTTCCACAGCATCACATTGTTTGCAGGGAAAAGTAGCCTGGCAACATACGAATGAGTAGTGGTTATAACTCAGAACACTGGAATTGCAAACCACACCTTTATAGGAGCTTCAATTCTGCTCACTCAGTGGGATGCAAGTGACGGATTTCCAAGGGAGCAGAGACCTGTTCTGATATGTAGCTTGTACAGTTATGTAATGATGAACTTCACCTTTGTGCAGCAATGGCTCATGTACTGCGTACAGCCATGCAGCATCTGGGAGCTGAGGGAATACATTCCAACATAGATGAGAATCCATGAATCCATTGGTATTTTTTCAACATCTTGGAATAAGGAATGCATCTGCATACACCACTGAAATGATGTGTAAGATAGGAAGCTAATGCAGCCTTTTTTTTTTTTTTTTAATCTGTGTAAACCAAAGAAAATATGGAAAATGTACAGAAATGGTGAATAAGTGTCCTTGCATCTAAAGCAAGGCATACTACAAAAATGGCATTAAAGAAGCACATAAAGACATTACTGTAATTTACTGGGCCTCCCCTCCCGTGAGAAAAACAAAATCTAGAATGAAATATGATCATTTGGCAGGCAGTGCTCCAATGTCACACAAGAAAAGTCAATGAACATGAGACAATGCTAAGGAACACACTACAGATGAAGCTTAGGGGCTGGAGAGTAAAGCTTGGAGGGGGAAATGAGCTTTTCTTGTGTTGCATCTCTACATGATCTTCACCTGTGAGATAAGAGATACTTCCAAGTGACAGTTCAAAATGGTATTGTGCATGTGAAATCTGTTAGCTCTCTAAAACTAACTGATGGGCAGAAAGACACATTCAGTGTTACCAGACTCCCATGCTGACATACCCCTCAGTATTTTTATTTCAATATCTTGGTAAAAAAAATGTAGCTCATCCAGTTAACTATATATTATGTATATGTTTTAGCACAAGGAAGCTAGACAAACACTCCCATGTACAAACACAAAAATATATATGTATTTTAATTTTCATTTGGTCATATTTTATTTAACAGAATGTCATTTTTCCTCAATAACCAATGACGATTTAAAGTAGTAGCACTCTCCAAAGCAGCCCGTTGATCACAGAAAACTGAGGATATTTAAATACACAATATAAAGAGTGATGTTTCACAAAGTTGCTTTAACTTCAGACTTTAGGTTAGAACACAACAGATCAAATTAACCATTTCACTAGGTCCAAGAATGAAATTCAAACTGACATCAAGTTGAGAAAAGAGAATAGTTATTGAAACTTTACAGAGAAAAAACATGATTAATAAACTTGTCCTGGCCTTACAAATCTCAGACCCCCTGAGTCCTAACAGTACTAAACTGAGAAACTAACAAATTTTATCCTGAGGATACAAGCACTGTTTGTAAATTACTCCTGTAATTTAATTTTGAATTTTGATATGGTGCTGTAATATTTTCCATAAGGCTCCAAAGTAGATTGCTGCATGCAAAAAGAACATTATTCAGTAGTTACTGCTATGCAAGTACTACAGATCACAAGAGCCTTAAGGCACAGACTGCCAATCTGCAATTTTAGATGTCACCATGACTAGCTGTTAATCATTATTCTCATAGCAGAGCTGTATTAATAGATTGTTTCTGTACTTGCATGAGTGCAGAATCAACAGAGTTAACATGATTTGTGCACAGCCTTCACTGGGACATGAGTACTTCCATGGTATGTTGTTGATTAAATTTTGGGGCAGTAGTTCCTAAGTGAAGAGTGACAACAGTCAGGGAAGGTAACTCTTAAATCACAAGAGTTGTTTTATCTACACTCCTGCCCAGACTCTTTTTTTCTGTATTCCTCTCTGATATGATTTGCCTTGGTCTCATCTCACCCTGTTAACCAGAAATATAAGGAACCAAGGGAAATATTTAAAATACTAGTCCTCAAGATTTAGTCTGCAGATTATCAGTGTGTCAGGGTTTTTTAGAGTTTTCTTCAGTTATTCATAGAATAAAGTAAACACAGAAGACAGGATGCTGTTGAACACAAGAGGGTAGGTAGGAGAAGGGATGAAATGCTGGGAATGTTTTGCAGAACACAATTCACACAGTAACCCATACAATGAAAAAGCTAGAGAAGCAAATGATTTAAGAGAGCCATTATTCTCAAGTTGAACACTAGCAAGCTGCAAAACAATTTTTCTTAACAGTGTCAGGTAATCTAAATGTGCCCCTCTGAATATATTCATAGCTTTAGAATGACATTTTCTACTATTTAACTCCTTCCACCACTGCTGCATCAAAGATGCACGTGCACCTCAGGGACAACCATACTTAAAGGGAAGTGATTATACACTAAGTCCCATCAAGGATACAATGCAAACAAACCCTGGAAGCCTTTAAGTTATCATAATCTTAGGCATTACTTGTAAAAATCACTCATTTAATATTCTTAGGCATTAAGTGTAATGCTTAAAGTTGTCCGTTTCCTTTAAATCATCTCTGAGTGACTAATGGCCACAATTAGCATCACCAGCAGCACTGTTTAAAGACATGGGACACAGATCACCAGCTACAGCTCGAAGGCTGCATAATTAGCACAAGACACGGAGGCTGGCAGGGGAGATTCCCACACCACTTCCACTCACAGCTTTCCACAGAGCAGATGCTGATACTGCTGTCAGGGCACAGCAGGTTGTAACTCGAGCAACCGCTGAATTCTCCCACACAATTTTCTCTGCAGCAGGGTTTTGCAGAATACATCATTCCCTTCTCTTCCTATGGACAGGTTGGAGGCTCTACCTTTCCAGCTCCTGCATGCTACGTGATACCCACATCCTAGGAGCTACCGTAGAAACAGCAGCAGGAGAGGCACTTCAGGTTTAGTATATGCATCAGGTTTAAATATATTGAAATGGAGTTTGTGTGGGAAAGTGAGAAACATGTTATCTCTCCCTCCTGATGACAGATGTGTCATGGGGTTTGTAAGTCCTTTCTTACATTACTAAGCAGGTGAAAGCCTCCCTCACTATTAAGTGTTAACCAAGCAGTTCACTCCAAACCTCTAATGTTGTTTTCTCCCTACACATGACGACTTTCCTTACAGCCACAGGGCTCTTTTCATTCTCTCCTTCCACAACTTCTTCAGCCAGGCAGGACACAGCACTTCTCATATCCCTGGGACCTATCTATAGGTGAGGCTCTGCTGTCATGTTCTGACCTCTTAAATCATGTTCACAAGCTCAGCTACAGCCCTTACCATTTTACATGTTAACTCATTTTCTAAAGATTTGGGAAACTCCCTCTTGGCTATACATAGTAGACCATGTAAAAAAAGAAAACTCTGTGCATAATGTGGAGGGGGGGACAAATAATAGGCTATTGATTAATTTCTTTAAAGTGTTATACAAATTCTATTACATTATTTTTGCCATTCACACAGCTTTCCACTGCAAGCTTGCATCTGTTTTGATTTTTTTAATTATTGTGTTTTATCATCCTCTATTATTTCTTCCCTTGATTTTTTTCTACTCTTAAATTTTTATTAACCAAGGGACCTGATTTGAGATGCCTGCCTTTAGGCACTGCTGTTTGTTGCTGATGATGCAACAGCCTCTTTAAGGAACCACGGCAGCATTTCCATATCAAATAAAAATCCTAATTAACTCCCGCCATTTGTAGACTGCAAATTGACAAATATGTCAATTCTCTGGAAGTGAATTTTCTGCAAAAGGAAGCTTTGTCATACCTTTATTAGAGAGGACTTTCTGTAAGCCACTGATTCAGAGAAAAGGGATCTGTCTGACCACCCTCTCTGCAGACAAAATACTTTGGCCAAATTTTAACAAAATGTGTCCCTTAAGGAATTATGAGCATCTTCCTTTGGAGGTCTCTCTGTTTCACCTGCGTGCAGTGCCTCTCCACCCCCTTTGGATTCCACAGCAATAGCTGATCAATTAAGATTTCAAACTCACTGCAGAGACCTCTTTTTTCCTCTATTTTTAAATTTATATCATGGAAGTTAACATGTCTTTTATCAATCAAAGCAGTTTATGCACACAAAGCACTGAAGGAGGAGCGACAAAATAGGGGGTATTTCTGACCCATGGTTCAACTTCACCACTGCACAAGTTGTTATTTTTTAACAACAAAACCACCTTGCAGATTGTGCAATCCAACAGGGGTCAATGTCATTTTGTGCAAAGAGGCCCTTATGAAGGAAACAAATTAAGATCCCAAAAGCTGATAGGAAAAAAGGTTCCTACACAAGTGAAAACTGAAATGAAGACTAAAGGGAATGTCCAAGTCAATCTGCTAAATATAGACCTTTTTGACATAGGATCATTTAAAGTTACAAGGCAATATGGGACATAGCATTCTATCTACGCGGCTTGCACTTTCATTTGGGGTCACCTGAGCATGCCTCTAAACAAAATGTTGATGTTTCTTGTATTGTTAATGGGGGATAAGTACCTTGGTTCAGCCCTGACAGAATTCTTTATGGGAAAAATTTCCTTTTGGGAGGGGGATCTTTGAATTAAATTACCTTTTTTCCCCAACAATCAGACAGGGAAGAAAGACATTTCATTTGGGGAACATACAATGACTTTTTGCCATTTCCCCAGTAGAAATGGTTAAATGTACACTGAGATTTAACTCCACAGGAAAGCAGATCACCTCTGGTTTGCAAAGGTCTCTTGGAAAAGTCTTTTTAAAAGGCATGACTGAATCCACAGTAATAACTTCTTACACAAAAGAGGGACACATTATTTTCTCTCCTGCAATTAAAATCAGACTGAGTGATCAAAGTGTCATCTATTCCATATAAAAAAAAGTCTTCCATTGAGATATGTCTCTAACTCACTGTGTTGCTGTTTTACTACCTGAGAAATGGGATAACTATTATTTTCTCAATTTCATAGAGTGTTTTGAAGTTCGTGGAAAAAAGAACTATTCTCAGCACCAGAAGTACACACTCACAGACTACTTGCAAATATCTTTCTTTAGAGGGACCTATCCAGCTGTGATTGGGGTTTTTTAGTACAATTCTTTGAGACCTTTGCTTTTGTCTTTCATATTGATATTTATCTTCCAAATTTGTCTTGGAAACCAACACTGCCAAGAGCTCAGCAGGACATTTCCCAGATGCAATTAAAGATTATAACATCCAAACTCAGCACCCCCCTAAAATCCCAATTTTAATATTCTAAATAAACTCCTGAAGCCTGATTGATTTTTATCAAAGTCAATGATTTTGACCAAAAATGCTCTTGCATGCTCTTTCAAACATGACTTCATCAAAAAACTTGAGAAATACATACATTGATAATCATAACAGAAACAATATATGACCAAAGATTATTGCAAAGTGTTTTCCAAGTAACGCTTAATGGTAGTTCTTATGATGTTTGACAAACTTTAATTTTCCGGACAGAACAGGAAAATAATAAAAGACATGAACAAAATACTGTCAGGTTACAATTTTGTCAGGTAATGTGCTTAGGCCTGGCTGTGACCGTGATTAAATAATACAAAGAGCATTCCATGCAAGGTACTGAGCTAAAACATTTGAGAGCGACATTAAAGTGAATCTGCTCCTTCACATATCAGTGACCTCTTGAGGTCCCTTTTGCAGCTCTTTTCTTTAATTCTGTGTTCAGTTTGTGACTAGGCATAGCATGTTTGTAGAGTGCAAAACATATTTTTAAATATGCTATACAGTAAATTTACATTTCTGTAAAGACATTCCAAACTATTTTACAACTAATAACTATTGGGAGGGAGGGAGTCTGTGTATTTGTTGGAGCTTAGTGGCTCTGATTACCTGTCTCTATAAAGCCAAGAGTCTACTGACATCTCTGATTGCAAAGAGGTTTTGGTCACGGAAGTTTCCAAACCTTTTCCATATATTTTTAAACATTTGTGTCTTGGAAAAGTCATCATGTAAAGAGGACATTTTTAGATCTTATCAAAGGCCCAAAACTATGAAATTTTACACATTTTTTTAATCCTCCTTTTTTTTTACATAGTTGGACAGGTACACCCAGTTTCTCCACTAAGTTCCTCATATTGCAGGATATTTTTATATGCATATCAGCATGCATAATTACAACTAGGTTTTATTCTATCCAATACACAAGAAAGGTAAGAAATTAAGAAGAGTTCCTCCCAAGCATGTGCATTCTGGTTTTAGCACTTCAATTCTGCTATAAAAATTAGACAGCGAGTCCTATGGTAATAAAGATTGGAAAAAGTTTTCAGTCCAAATTCATCTAATAAAAATTGAACTACCTATAAAGATTTTCTACAAGAAAGGTGGAACCCTTTATGTACCCTGATATGTAAAAGAGAAATGCCTTCAAAGAATACTAAGAGCAGGTAAAGTGTATTTATTTCTCTTACCCATTTCCGTATTATTTTTCAATGTCACAACTGCAATAACCACTGTCAGAATTTGCTTCAATGAAATAAAAGTTGCAGCCAAGAAGACCTCTAGCCCAACTATTCAACAAAGAGAATCTTATTGAAAAAGCAATTTTGTTCTTGCTGAAAGATGAGGTCCCAATTCCACAAAATTATAATATATCCTACTTTCACTTTCTGCAAAGAATGTATTAATACTCATTACCTTAAAATTGAAATCAGACATCAGAAAATATTACAGAAATTACAGTTAAGTGCACAAATAGAGGATTTTTAAACAAAAATGTATAAGATTCAAAGCAAATTTTAAGCTTTATACAGTGGAACAGATTTGCATTTTTGATTGGGCAGGTGGTGTGCTCTGAAATCAGCATTCTGCTGTCTTACACCAGTCTGTCCCATGTATCTAAAAGGATCCATGAAGATTTTGATCACCACTGTGTCACAGCTTGTATACATGTGGTGTACTGACTAAATCCTGAAGCCCTTATAAGGAGAAAATTTCTACTGATGTTTTCGTTTTATCTGATAAGAATTTTTAAATCATAACTATGACAATACACTATTCTACTAACCAGAAGTGTGGAAATATATAACATACATTCAAATATGGCACTTCTGCAAATACTGGAGACACATCTCACTTATACAGCATGATTTTACAAGGAATGTGAAAAATAGAACTGAATAAAATAGTATATAAGAACTGATCATTTTTTCAAGTCTCTCAAACCACAAAAGTAGTACTAGGACAGTTTCTACTACTGACAACTTGTAGGACAGACTGATAAGAAGTTCAGGCTCCATATCTTTCCTCTCTGCATTTCCTGACATATACCATGAAGACAGAATTAGAAAAGCAGAAAGGCAATGAGTTGATCAGACAAATTCCTGCAAGGTGGTGTCCTATTAGGGCATACACTATTTATCAGTTCTCCTAATGACCTGTGAAGTAGGAAAGCTTTGTCTGTGTGTTGCCTGGGCTAATCAAAGCTGATGCTGGAAGAGTCAGGGTCGTCTCTAGCCCTGAGAAACGCTGAAGCTGTCACCACAGGAGTTACAGCTAAACTTGAGACGACAGACTTTCAAGTTTTCACTCTCTGCTCTTAACTCATCTCAGCCTACCAAATCTTACAGCTGTAATCATCCTGGATGAGAAGAGGTGGCCTACATCCAGTAACTTTGAAACTTCACAGATCACTGGATTGATAGAAGAAATGTTTCAAACTCTAGCACTTGGGAGGCAGGGTTGCTGTGAGCTATCACCTCCACCGTGGTTACTGTTTTCTTAACTATTCCTGCACTGTCTGAACATGTTCTTACAATACCTCTAATCATTCAGATTTCTTGATGGCCACCCTGTGTGTCTTCCCACTCTGACTGTGGATTTAAGTCCTATTAAGAAATTAAATTCTTAATTAAATGCCTCAGTATACCACAGGCTGCACACACATCAGCCAACACAGAGATGACACAGCCTCTACATTTCAGCTGATTTTCCCAATCCCTAGTGAAACCTGTTGCCCTTTTGAGGTAAAATGTACTTCTCTATTATGGCACATGTTCAGTATATACAGTCGCACTACAACCAAAACAAAGGTGTCCTAAACTATAGACTGAGATGTTTGACTACAACTTATTCATATTAATCCTTGCTTGGAGTGGGATGCTGTTGATTTATGGAAAGTTCTACTATAATAATAATGACAGTGTCTCAATATACAATCTATAATATATCTAAGTACATTGAATAGGTATGATTTCTTGTATAAACCTTCAATGAAATATACTTATCTAGCAATGTCACCTTGTATGCTTGACAGAGATTGGTAAAAATATATATATGTATCCAGTCTCCCAGTGCACAGGATTCAGTGATTAACCTCTGCTGCCAGGCTTTACTTTCAGATACTGGTTATTACACTGGATGTAGTGGACTAATGTCTCACTCCAAGGGAGAACAGAGTTCTGGAAAAATTCTTGATGTGCACCCAAAATGCAAGAGAAGTAACTCCAATGTGTCCCACATTACAACACCCCAATTATGGTACCAAGCCAGATTACTTGTGTAAATGAAAAGTTAGGGAAGAAACCTCAGAGACCCATACAGCTAAATGACAAAGCTATCCAAGAGCTGGTTCCAGTTCACCTGAGATCTTTCTCACAATGCACATGGTTTATGCTAAATCACTATGCTCAGCCCCAGTGCTATTTGAGAAACAAATTCCTACAGTAAGGAAATATTTCAACTATTACAGCATCTCCCAAGTACTTATATTCCCTCTTTATCTTAGCACAGCATGTGAGCATTGCAGAAAAAAATCCAGTAGTCAATGTACTAGTTGGCTTCCCGTGGGAAGGACAACATTTAATTGGCTTTGATACTTTTCTTTGTTCAGTATGTTTCTCTCTGTGTATGTGAGAACACAAACGTTTTCTTCTCTTTTTTATGGTGCACTTCACTGACATATTTAATAGTCACTCATTTCCGTAGCACTTGTTTACCATAACTTACAAAGTAAAATTGGAGGATTATATTGTATTTACAAACAAGTTGGCACTTACAGAATAAATTATTGATTCCTTTTCTTTTTTATTTCATTTTCTTTTTTGTCTCCTCTTCTTTTTCACCAAAGGGCATCCAGAATTCAGGCAGAATAGTAACACCTGCTGCCAATATGCTACATTAACATGAGTAAATAGGATTCCAGCTGTTACACTCTTTCCCAATGATTTGCTTGTTGCTGAGAGGCAGTGCCTTCCACCTCAGTTCATGTCCAATGCAACCGTTAGTCAAGTGAAAGCAAAGGCTGCATGTTTTCTTCCTCATTTTTATCCATGCGTTTCAGCACCCCAGGATCCACAACTGACTGAGACCTGCAGAGGGACAACATGTTTATTTGACATTTCTAGATCAAGACAAATGAGGGTCAACTTCAGCTTTCTTTTGTTTATTTCAATTCTGTCAAGGCTTAAAAATAAGGGTACAGCATTACCCAAGCATCTGATCATTGCAAATCATCAGGAAATACCCTCATGGAGAGGTAAAAGGCTCAGTGCTGATCTGTAAATATAGGAACAAAAGGTCGATCTGTAAATATCAAAGCAAAAGGAGGATTTCTCTTCAGTGACAGAGTGTCCATCACACACAAGAGCAAACTAAGCTACCCTCTGCAGCGACTTCAGCACTGACCATCTCTTCCAGAAGGTTATACAGCAGTGGGCTGGCAAAGAAGGTACCATTCAGCCACCCAGCTGGCTAAGCACACACTGCAATTAGCAAGATGCGTTAGCTGGAAGCACAAGTTGCTCCTTTTCTGAATAGCACCTTAATTCAACAGTGTGAGATCCTAAGTCAAACCCAGGAAAAGTGCCATGGTTAGCAGGATTTCTGGAGCAGCGGACAAAACAGGGCAGGGAAGGATGATCAGGAGGAATTCAGTGATGACTGTAAAATTTCTCTGGATTCTCTGATTCAGCCCAGAAGCATAACATGATACCAGTGCCCTTCAACAGCCGTATGTGATGGACAGAGAGGAAAACTGAGTCTCCAGCAAAATCAAAATGTTCCATTGAAAACAAAGCCTGGAGTGTTAAGATGGGGGTCTCACATCAGCTATGGCTCAGCTCATCAAAAAGCAGCCACTTCTGGGGTACAGTAAATGCAACTCTTGTTAGATGTTTCCTCTAGTGAGAAAAAGCTCACACAGGAAATGCCTACTTCTCTTTCTTTCTGTAAAGAAGATTTGAGATGACTAAAGAGCATGTGTACATATCTACAATGCAGGCATCTATTTTTGATCAGTGGAAGAACACTGTGCCTGCAGCATCGCCACAGATTTGCCCATTTAGAAGGCTAGAGTGCAGAGAAAACATTTACAAATTCTAACCTTTCCTGAAATAAGCATATGAACTCAATCCCCCCTCTGATAAACTGGCATGATCCAGTGAAATCAATGAATGAGGCTGATGAGGTCTTTCTCAAAAAAAAATCCGAAGAAAACTTACAAAATCACAAGAAAAAACATCTGACTTAAAGCCTAGGTGAATACTTTAGACACAAGGATATTTTGTAATATTTATCCCATTCTCATCATAATAATAAAATCAAGAAAATTAGCTTTAAAAATATGATCAACTCTCTTGTGATAAGCATAATTTGAACTTTTAAAATTAAGAGTGTAAAATAATACTCATCCTGAACACTAGTCAGTTCCTCAAGCAGAAAACTAAACCACTGAATTAAAAATTCTTTTTTTAAATCTTCACAAGGTACCGTGCCAATGCAAAGCTGATTGAAAATTTGCTGGTGGGAAGCTGCACTCATGGAAAATCCAGTTCATTGTGATAAAAATTGCTGTGGAAGCAAATTAACTTCAAAGGTTTGCCAACTGGATGTAAGTGCTAAAACTGAGCCTTTTCCTTGGCTGCCAATGATTGAGCAGACAGGATTTCCAGTTCTCATCTGGGGAACACGGAAGGGGAGCTGGAATGGCTGCAAACCTGGCTTCCAATTCCCAGTGAGGAAACTTTGGCCATAAATTTCCAGGGTGTCCAAAACCCCCAATGCCAAGGCAGATGTGAAAACTGAACTGCAGAAATCCTGACCTATGGTTTGTAAGCTCAGATGCTCAAAGGCCTTTAAGAAGAAGGAGAAATAGTTTGTGCTCAGTTTTAAACAGAAATTTAGTCATGCTCCATCCCATTCAGCAGCAATTCACAAATGAAGGTATGTGAAAGGAAAAACATTTGTTTAAGTCTATAGCCCCTTCTCTTCTACCTACATCTCCCAAATAACTCTATGAACATTACTGAATACGTTCTGAGCAAAGACAGTGAGACAGTTATTCTACAGAGTCGTACTACAAAGTCCCGATGCACAGGTGAGGAACCAAACCACAGCTCCTCTGCAAAGTTTATGCACACAGACATCTGCCCTGCTGGGTTAGGTGAGAAGAGGATGCAGGTCTCCAGCTGGCTGCCTCAGGATAACAGCCCCGGGTGAGCACAGCCACAGGCTAAACCTGACTGCTGAGACAGCTGCAGTGTTGCCAGATGACATAAACAAGTTCTTCCCAGAGGTCTGTGCTACAGGTGGCATTAATTCCTCCTTATCTCCAGCACCCAACCCCAAATCAATTTTCCTTTCAAGGTGAGGTCATCCCATTCACCAGAAATTCAAGGAGATTTGGAGGAATGCCAGTGGTTCACACTGGGGGCAAAAAATAAGAAAAAGAAATTGATTCTCAGTAGGATTTTTGTTTTAACAGGACATTCTTTCAGGATAGTAAACTAATTTTAAAATGGTAAGCCAAACTAAACAAGATAATTGTTGGAGATCTGCTAGATGCTTGTGAAATTTGTTCTAAGCTAAGCACTTTTTACTGCCTTAGAAATTGATTTTTATATGTTAAAAATCTTCTATGCTAACGTATCATACTGACTGTGGGTTTAAACTGAGAGAAACAACCCATCAGTTGCTGAATCCAAGTTAAATTTAATTTTTAATGAAATAGAGTTTATCTGTTTTATCTTAACTATTCTATTTTTGTTTCAACAGTCTGTGCCCTCAATACCTTGAAGTCATGGGACTTTCTGTCACTCTTAGTACTAACATAGTAATTCTACTTAGTACTTTTTATGTTCAGCAGCAGGGGAACAAGAATTCCAGCAGAGGTTGGTGGTATGCTAACTGAGAAAGAACTCATAGAAGGTGAAGAAATTTTAGCATAATACTATTTAGATACAGATTATTTTCTGCACTAGGTCTGCTACTGACTTCGTTCACCCAAACTGAAAGAATGTCAATTTGAAGCTTACACTGAAGTGTAATACTGTATGAAAAGAGTTTTCAAGAAAAAGTTAAATAAGAATAAAAATTATTTGAGAAAGAATTAAGAATCCTGTCAACTCAATGATTTTCCACTTAATAATATGCTTGCCCAAGACAATCTGGAAAACTCTGCTCCAAAAGGATTTGTCACATATTTTCTTCTCTCTATATAATTTTTTTTGTTGTTGTTGTTTTTGGTTTTGGCTTTTTGGGGGGTTTTGGGGGATGTTTTTTGTGCTCTTGAATGAAGCTATTTACTCTCAAAACATCATTTTGCAGCAGAAAGACTTGTGTATTTCAGTTCCTTAATTCCATCTTTCTGTCTAAGACAGCTTCTGTATTGTCTCAAAACTCTTGTATTACATGAAAATCCTATATAAGGGTACTGCTCACCTTTCCCCTCCCCTGGCTCTTTTTTATCTGTCCCATTTTCTCCATTAATTATATTAGTTACACAGTTCTAGCTTCATATATCTGGGCATTGGGGATTTTGGAGGCTCTGGGAATTTCTGGTCAAAGCTCCTTTACTGGGAATTGGAGACCAGGTTTGCAGCTATTCCAGCACCCCTGTCATTTTTAGATCCTTTTTATTAAAATTTCAGAACTTTTTTAACTTCTTATCTTAGCTCATTCCTATCCAGTTTCTTGCTATTTCCCACTTTCAACAGAGCGGATTTTTTTTCAATATAAAATCCTTAAACTTAATTACTTTTTCCTTTTTTATTTCCCACAGCAATCTTATGTTGTCTCCTCTGTTTCCACAAAAATATCTCTCTTTGAAACCACAGTGTCGTTCCCAGTCTAAGCAATATTTTCCATCCAAAATCATCTTCCTGGCTGAGAAATCTGGAAATACTTTATTCTGTTGATCTGTTTCCAGAGTTTCTTTCCCTTTTTCATTGCATGCTGTCTCCTGAAACTGGGTTCCCAGCCGAGCATATCCTATCTTAATTTTAATGACTTTATATATTGGTTTCTGCTTTGTTTGTTCTTTTCTGATCCACTGCTAGGCCTGCCCCTTATGAGCTGCACTCTGACTTTTGCTGCCCTTTCTGCTGCCATTTCTGCTACCTTTTCATCACAGTTGTAATCTTTACCCTTTTCTCTCCTACTGCCCTGGCAAGCTTGGATCAGATTGACTCCTTCCAAGTTAATGACCTCACTGCTTCCATAGTTACTGGAGAGGTAACTAAGCTCTTCCTATACTTTAGTCTGAATGGTAAAACGCAGCAAGCAGTTACACTGTACCTTCTTAAAGAGAAGAATATCAGAATCCCAGAATATTTACCAGACTTGAGTATAAAAATTGGCAGTGATTTTGGTCCTGGTTCTCCTCATATTTTCTTAGGCATGCAGTAACTGTGACTGATGGTTCAGATGCTGTAAACATCCTGGCACCTACAGACTGGTGGATACCAGCCAGTGGGCTATGAGATGGAGGAACATAAGAGCTAACATCACTACGCAGAAAGATAATTGGCCCAAATTTACCCTCAGCAGGGAGACTCACTCCAGCTAGCACTGTTTCTCTAATAAGTAGTGTAGGCTGAGGTGAGATAGCAGCTTATTCCAAAGACAGTGCTGTGTACACAACCTTCATGGCAACACAGAAATAATCAGCTGCAGCAAGTTCACAACTCACATGAGTAATAACCAAGGCTACGATGTATCATCAGCACTGATCTTTTCAAGAAAAGGGGAAAAAACCCCATTTGTCTTCATATATAAAAGACTGAACTACCTACAGCTTTATAAAGGAGGAAGAAGGCAAATGTTAACCTGATACTAGAAGGCAACATTAACTCACCTTTTCATGGATTTGGGAGAGAGGTCCTTCTCTATATCCTTTGCAGGAGTGTTGTAGGAGTCCACATTGCATTCACTGTCATCATCATATTCATGGTCAAGCAGTGTTCTTGCCCACGTCCCCATGTCATAGGGGGGCAACATTCCTCCAAACTCTGAAGGCAGGATCTCAGGGTGTATGAGCTGATGCAGGCTGTTGAGGTTGTTACCATGCAGGAATATCTGTATGTAGGCATGCAGGTAAAAACACAGGGGTATCACAAAAAAAATCATCAAAGCCCAAACGACATTATCATTATTTAGGAGTATATTGTACAGTTTAAACATTCTGGTTGTGTCAGGCTAACAAAGATACAGAGGAAGGCACACATCACCTCTGCCTTAAGCATGGTCATACTATGTTCACAAATCTCCAAAGCGATTAAAGCATAAATAACTTAAAATGTTTGCAGGGAAAGGGACTTGGGGAGGGTAAGAACTGGTGTCTGGTAGCTAGATGGACAGAACATTAGATAGACGAACTGCCTTGTTAATCTCTTGTCAATTGCTCTCCCTAATTCTGTGAATGAAGTTAATTTATTAAGATTATAATAAATAAAGAAAAACAGTATTCACCACAACAGGAAATATATATTGGCTTTCAGTATGCAACCATCAGTTCTATAAATAAGATAAATTGTGCAGTGTAATGATAACAGTGCTGGAAATATTTTCTTCCTTAATCTAGTCATAACAGTAACTGCCATTTATACTTGACAATCCATGAAGTAAGTAATAACAGGAAAATAATCCCTGTGACAACACTGAGGGAATAGCTGATGGACTATTTGATATTTTCCATCAATGTTTCGGTAGACTGACATTCATATATATATTACATTTATGTATCTGTGTATTAGTATGACGTGATAAGAATACTTGTATTTATGCTTCTTTTTAAGTTTAGCATTTTCCCTCAGAGATATTTCATGTTTCATTTCACCTTGCAGGGACTCCTCTGGGCAGATATACCCTTAGCATGATTTGTAAGAGTTAAATCCAAAAGGCAGAAAGACAAAGACCAAATATATGCTTGACTTTTATTGCTTACTTCAGACCACCCTCCAGTCAGCTGGGGAGCCAGGAAAGTTAATATGGCCGTGAAAAACCAGAGATTTTTTTCCACCTCAGAATGGAAATTTTCCTTTTGTGAAAGAACATTTATTAATGGTGAAAGTTATTTGCTTTATAGTGCCTTTACAGCTAAGTGTTTCACTTCTTGTAAATTGTTTTTATACATGCCTAGTAGTTCATTTATCTGAATATAACTATTCAGATAGTTAATCTACAGATATAGGACAAATTTTTAAAGTACACAATAATTCAGGATAAAAACGATGGATAAATAATAAACCTGATTGCAAAAAAAAAAAAAAAATCTAAAGAGAGTTCTCTTTGGTTTAGTGTTTTTCCCCAATTGTTTGTTCTGCATCTAATAATTTTTTTAAAGCTGATTTTAAATTTTATGTTCTGGTCATAACTTTCACATTTTGACTAAGTTTAGAATTGTAAATCAATTTTTAACCACCTGACTACTTTTTATAGGTATTCAGTATTGACAAAAACCAGTTGTAAAATGTCAGCATTTCTGAAAATATATGCCATTGATTCAGGTGTCTAAATAAATATTTAGATACTAACTGATAAGCCTCCGTGTTCAACAGGCTTGTCAATTATTTTTAATACTGTAACACTTCTATGAGCTGCACTTTACTCCCTAGTTATGCATATGCAGCACTTGAGTTGAAAAGGGCTCAGACGTATCTGGCACTACAATGTTCTTTGCAGAAGCTGCAGTCAACAGAGTGCAACTGAATCCTGCAAAATGGGGCTTCATTTGCATATTTATAACAGATATTACATAAAAGGCTTTGTGATCTATAGTTCAAAATCTGTAAATACCAGAGGCCTCTCAAGTATAATCTGTCAGTATAAAACAGCTCAACACTGCGGATCATTGTGGCCTTGCAGAGTCTGTTTGAGGAGAAAAACTACGGACTTGCTTAGGGAGCTGATTCCATTGCCAAAA
>VWZN01020024.1:365872-404213 GCA_013396955.1 Regulus satrapa | reverse complement strand
AAAAAAAACATGTTCTTTGTAGGACCATTGTACATGATGTTGATTGTGTTTTCCTGGATGACAAAGTTCCTGTTACAGAAATAATATCATTCTATATGCTATCACCACCAAGCTCTAATTTAATTGCACTGATGCAAATGGTATAAATTCAGCAACATCTCGGAGGCTGCTCATGCTTATGCACACATGCATGCACACAAATTCTCTTTTATTGGCTTTCATTCAAATTAGTATTTGCAAACTAATACTACTAGATGCCAGCTGGGTATTTTAACTCATATTAATGTAAAAGAAATCAAACTGGGGAAGGACTTTGTAGCCACTAACTCTGTTTTTAAAAGAATGACACAAATAACTTTAATAGAAATTAAACTGAACAGAATTGAATACAATCTTAATAGATACTGTAATGTTGGCAATATTTTTTAATATAACCTCCAGGAACAAGCATATGCTTACATTTTAAAATACATTTAAGTGCACTGCTTGACTGTGTCCTTAAAGGATGATGTTGTATAAGCTTCTAAAACAGTTGAAGGTACCCTTTACAACACAGATATATTTAAACATTTTCCACCAATAGCAAGCTGATGTCTCATGTTAATCTACTTTATTAGAGTATGATGCATCTGCTGATGACAACTGCCAGGAAATGGACAATAAAAGAGAAGAATACCCTTTTTCGTGTCTTCTCCTTTAGGAAGGGCCGGATAACTGTGTAGAGAGCATGGATATACCATGGCTGATTGACGAAATGTATTCCTCCAAACCGAGCTGGAAAGCTGTCCTGTGTGTGACAAAACAAATACATACAATCTGAGCTGATTCTTAGCATATGTAACACATGCATCAAATACCTTTCTTTTTTTTTCTTTTTTTTTTTCTTTTTTTTCTTTTTTTTTTTTTTCATTCTGAATGCCTTCATCTTAGTAATAAACCTTTAAGAAGAAAGATTTTTCAAAACTGCATCCTCTCAGTTGAGTTCCAACCTTCCACACCAAGGTACAACACACCTTGGACAGAGGAAGTGTGGAGAAAGTCTGCAGAGATAGCTTTGCTATTCAAATAAAGGCACAGCATTTCTAACCTCCAGAAATGCTTTAAACATTTATGATTTGCCCATAATCTACCTATGCAATGTATTTCTCTCTTTTCCACTTTTAGGAATTTTATTAATTTTTAATAGTAACAATCTCAACTCTTCCAGTGTCATTGAAGAGCACTTAAAAATGTCCCTCATCTCCATCTTAAAAAGAAAGTGTAAATCTAAACTGCTATTCAAAATGTCTCCAATATTATCTATATTTCATAAAACTGAGACTGCATTAAACATTATGCATAAACCGTTATGCAATATCCATGACAGTAATTCTTGTCACATAGTCAGAGGCCTTCTGGGAACTTAAATGTAAGGATAGCATATCTGTATTGAAGTAATGGCTTCTCTTTTTTACTTGCTGAAAATCACAAGGGGCAGATAACTCACTAGGAAAAGATTCTGATATGCATTTTCAATTTCTAAGTCAAGAAAATATGCCAGAGGGTTTGGCAGTTTGAGGAGGGCAGCCACTCTGTCCTGGAATACAATTGCCAAATTCCTTGGGTTGTCCTCATTTTGTCTTTGCCTGGTTGATCATATGCACAAACACTGCAATAAGTCAGCCCCTGTGTTTCCTAAGACTGCACCATTGAGGAAGGAGGGAAGAGGTGTAAACAGGTACAGTTGATGCATGTCCCCTTTTGTTTTCTGGTTGTTTTGTTTTTTGTTTTCATGGCTCATGTCAGAACCTTCTCAGTGAAGAACCTTCTCTTAGTTACACAGATTTACTAGTATAGGAGTAAATCTCTGTTAATGGCTTTCATTTGAAGCTTAATCCAACAGCATAGGCAGCCATGGTATGATTGCTCCTTTTGCTCCAGATCAAACTCTGCAGCAGCTCCCATTTGACCATACAGGTAACAAACAAGGACCTGCTTTCCAGCTACACCACCTCCTCTTCCTTCTCCTATGTGGATGCAATGAAGGCAACTTCAGGTCTGTGCCACTGGAATCAAAGGCTCAAAAGGAGGCAATCAAATGGTCTGACACAGTGCTTTGTGCAAATAGACCTATTTTGCCTCCTCTGAAGACAAGACAGGAGGCCCTACAGAAGCACCCAGCAGCCTTGACGTAATCTGCGAAGCATCACTTGAAGCATCCTACAGCACACACCAACAAAATGGCCAAGAAAAGAATTATAAACTATTCCAGCCAATCAAGAACTGTCACAAAAGGAAGGCAGAAACTGCAGGGAGGAAATCTGCCATTAAATGTCCAAATAGGAATATATTTTGAAAAAGTGCAACTGCCTGCATATCACAGAAGCTCCTTAATTCTGCAATGTGTTTAGACCTGTGGGAATAATGCAGTACAAATCACTTACTCCTCTCCAAGGATTCATTCACATCCTGTCAGGCATGCCTAACGCAGGGGCTCTTTACAGCCAGGTACCTCTTGCCTTCAAATTATAACAACTTGCTGGATTTTCCTTCAAGGAGGAAGTATCATGACAATAATAAACAGGGAGGATGACCACAACACACACCACTCACATCTGGCTGGCCAGGGCACAACAGTCAATGTAATCAATGGTCTGTTCTGCAGCTTTTCTTCAGAAGCTTTTGATTAACAGCAGCTTTGAAAGAAAACAATCCTATTGAAAGATTGCTGCAGAAGCCTCGTTCTGCTAAGGACCAAGTTCCTGTCAGCACTAACTAAATGTCAAACAGGATTGTTGATAATTTGATACATAATTCATCCTCTTCAGTATTGTTCCCCAAACACCATTCTGAGGACACAGCTATGATGTGGAAAAGGTAGCAAATTATGTTGGTATCACAGTGATCCAACATATCCATTAGGAAGAATAAATCACTGGATGACACCTTGACCTTTAGCTACAGGAGATACAATTCATCTATAGAAGGTTGCGTTTATCTGGATTATCACAGCTGGTTCTCCAGCAAAGAAATCCAGTTCTCCGTGCTGCGTACCAAGCAAAAAAGAGCACACACTTAGAGCTGCAGAAAGCTCAGCAGAGCTGAGAGTCACACAGAAACTGAGGACAATTTGTGAATAAGAAGATCTCAATAGGAAAACTGACATGTGCAAACACAGATTCACAGCAGAGTGCCTAAGGCATTTGTATTCTAATGTGGCCTCAGAATGCTCTGTATCTTTTTAAAGATATAAAATTTCCAGCAGACAAAAGGATTATCATTAAAAAGTAACACTTTGACATGTCTACTATCTTCTCCTGCATCTTCAAAACCATTTACATGGAGGATCGTGAATATATGTGGAATGATCCTCAAACAGAAGATGCCACTTGATCTTAAAAGCCAGTTTGTTTCAGTATTTCTCAGAAATTCTGAAGGAATTTTCTGGCATTAAATAAGAGGGGTATTTATCTGTCTCTGTGATTGAACTGAGGTGCCCAGACTCAGAAGCACTTCCTTAGGTGTAATTGGGACCCCAAAAAATTTGTGCCAAAAAAGAGAAAAGGTAATTTGGTAAGAATGATCCTGCATTGTACATAATGCTTAGACTAGTATTCACAAGCTGCTGAAAGTAGATCCAAAAGCAAATCTCAAAAGCACCTGCTGAAAAAAATAAAAAAGCAGAATAAGCAACTACATCTGCTGGAGAAACAGGTGTCAGAAGGTTGTCTTGCTCTTCTCAGATGTACCTGGTTTCCACATGGGGATTTGCCAGACAGATGGTCATCCTACACAAACAGCAGGTAGGAATTTCTTTCAAATCACTGATTCTTCTGGGGTTTTATGTAGATTAGGTTACAAGCACAGTGGCAGTCGCAACTGCCTCTGCAGACATAGTGTACTTCAACAGATGAGCCTGTAACCCATGAATCACATGAATTCTAAGTAAAAGTAATTTCTTGCCAGAAAACAGTAAGAAATGGAGATAAGCCATAAAGTGAGCTGTGCTTCTGACTGGAAAAGTAATAAATCTGATGGGGAATTACCAAACTGCAAAAAAGAACTAATTATGTATACACAGTGGGTGGATTTTTCTTCAAATTCACTGTAACCTCTGTTTCAGCAGCAGAACATAACTTTTGCTTGTCTCTGATGAGCACAGTTTGTGACATGGCCCTGCCACAGACACAGACAAGCAGGCAGGCACTATCAGAGACCAGAGGTCCTGTGACACCAGGCTTGCAAGTGACAATTACCAGTAGGCTGCCAAGGAAGAGGCATGCGCTCATTGGGTTTCCATCTCTTGTGAAATGGTTCTGTGGACTCACAGCACAGAAATTTTAACTTCTGTCTCCAAACACAATTCATACAAACTATCTTTACAAGCCTTCTCTCTAAGGATCCAGCTGCAGCTGTCTGCTGTCACCCTTGGTGCATACTCAGAAGCCAGGTTTCCACTTGCCTGACACCATGTTCCACCCTGTGCTTGCTTGGCCATGACCTGAGGCAGCTCTCAGGGTTTCACAGAGGGTCCCCTGCTCCACTTTGGCCAGCAGGAACTCTTACAGCACAGGCAGTAACAACAAAACCAGTATATGACATTTTCAACAGTACTTATGAGAGGAAAGTGCCAAATTCCTTCTGAAAACCAATGTGAGTCTTCTTGATGGCATCAGGACTGTTACCATATCAGAAAAATTACCCTTTTTTTTTTTTTTTAATCTTTACCAAATGCAAAAAATCAAAGAACTTCTTCAATGCCACAGCATTCTTCACTTCTTGAGCATCATGTCTACATTTAAATTCTGAAGTCTACTTTTAATGAAGCAGCCCTCCTAGCTGAACTCCTTACTGTAATCAAGATTGTTTGCACAGCTTTTAGAAGTGTAGTCTCAGAAACTGCTGAGCCCACCGTGTACCCAAAGGTGCTTTGGCAACCCATTGTCATCAGAGCCTTAAAAGTATGCTGCACATCTACAGTAAGTAGACTGTCTGGACACACCTTACCACATATTAACACTGAGTGCTTGGACGTGTGCTCTGGGGTTATTTTTGAGGGTTTGCTGTCCTTATGTGCAGTGAAACTGTTTTTGAGGACAGTCTAGAGACATTTTTTAAAGAACAGTCTAGACAAACATAATGAATACACACACACCCCTTTACTTAAGGCTGCACTCCAGTGCTCTGAGAATTCAGGCTGTAGCATCTGCAGACAACAAGAGGTTACAAAGTCAAAACTGCAACAGCTGTATCTTCATTAGAAAAATTGCATGTTCAAAGAAAGCATGCAGAAATTAATATCTTAACTTTGACTTGGACTTATTCTTGAAGATAATACATTAGCCCTCCTATTGCTCTTCCAAAAAGTCAAGCACTTCAGGGAGAAAAAAAAAAATTATGACAATGAACCAAAGTAGTATCTTTATAATGGAAAGCTCCACTAGAAAGAAACTGAAACATTCTCTCTCCTACAAAATTGCATCACAACTAAATTTTTAGCATGTTAAAGAGAAGACTATGGAAACTCATGGAAAGAAAAAGCTCTGGATAGAAGGAATAGTTCACATCCTCAGTTTCCAAGAGCTGAACTACCAGAGGAACCGAGAGTCACAGTCATCTGCCTCAGGAAAGGACACCCTTCTTGCTACCAAACTGTAACTTTTACTGAAGGTAGGAAAGAACAAGGTATTCCTAATACCAAACTTCCTGAAAGTATACATCCATGATATGAGTGCTTGCAAAGCCTCAAAACAAACAAACTTTTATGTCAAGATTCATCACCTATGCTCAAGACATGACTAAACCAGGGGTGAGGACTGGATGATTAGGAGACTGGAATCTTTGACATCTGAAAAAATTTGGGTTGGATTTTTTTAAGTAAACAGATGCTGAACACACTAGGGAGAATAAATATCAGGTGAGGAAAGAACCTTTCAAAACAAAGGACAATGCTGACACCATAACAAAAGGAGAGAAAGCTGACCAGCTAGATCGGAAGCTGGTAGACAGCTTTTAATCACCAAACATGCAACAAGACTGGCAGAGAATAAACACTCTAACTCATTTTGAGAAAATTAGTAAATTCTGAAGAAACTAAGCTTCAGGCTGTCTAACAACAGGAGACTTTCCCTCTGTACCTCTCTCTCTGTTAAGGCCCTTTAAGGTTCAGACCCAAAAAAGAAGTCTCAGGTGGTGAAATTTTGCTTGACCCCTGAAACAGCTGCATTAGTGCTTTCTCTCTGTAAGACTAAAATGTTGTTCTCTCCTAGTCTGAGCATTTAATGTTTATTATACAATGTTGAGCCATTTCAAGACAAACAAAATGTGCCCAAATAAATGTTTGTTACTGTGTTCAACCAAAAGCACGCAACCTAAAGGCAAATTAGCATCATTCAGTGACATTCCTACAAAATAAGATTTAATTATCTAGAACTGGATGTTGTCATCTTGCTAAGAAGCTTCCAGTGAAGCAATTTGACTTTTGGCTGTCCTTTTCGTTTCTATTAGTCATTTTATCCTACAGATCATATAGAAATATGTTAAGTTGAATGAAATGAGAAGAGAGGTGGTATTCATCCAGTGAGAATATTGCTTTTTTAATTGAAGTATCTGTTTTAATTTCAAATAGTCTTCCACCTTTCATTTCAATATGCTACTCATAAAAAATTATATATTGTTTAAATTAATTAGGTGGGATTTAAAATTAATTTGACCTTAAGTGTCTGCATGTTTATATATAAATACAATGAAATTTTAAAACCTACATAGATTTTGTGCTTTCACTGTTTGGATAAAGGTTATTATATCACTCTCAATTTTTAATTAGGTAGACTTGATAAAGAAAGTAAAACCTTCATATTAATTTGAAATTACTTTATTTCTTTGCAAATTACCTTCAAGAGGTTTTGACCATTTTTTATTTTTTTAAGTTTTAATTAGAAACTGTGAAATTCTTTTAGAAAATTTTCTTCATTTTGATGGGGATGGGGTTTTGAACATTGGTTCTTGCCCTGTTTTTTTAGTTTAAACCTTGACAATAAAGGCATTATTTTAAAGAAGAAATTTAAAATTGCTGGTTTTCAAGGACAATACTGTTTTCAACTATCAGCACTACTCTTAATTTGGAATGTGAGATTTTAAAAAGGGGGAAAGGAACCCAAAAATTTTTAAAGCCTCATGCTATTTTCCAAATTAGCAACGTCAGAAAAAGAAGGAAGGTAGAAGTAGGTTCTTCTATTCTGTTTTCAACCCTGTGACAAAAATTATTCTTTACAATAGACAATTATCAGATGGTGATTTCTTCTATGAAAATTCCCATAGGGGGGAAAAAAAAAAAAAATCTGTTTTCCAGGCAGCTTGTGAATGTCTTATTAGATTAAGATTACAGACAAAGAGGAAAAAACACTCTACTGCAAATTGCCACACATAAATGCTGTAGCAATACTTCCATAATACCGATGGAATAAAAATAACGTGGAAAATTAATGTCCAAAAAAGGATTCCATATTCCAGTTCCTGAAGGTAGAAGTCTTTGGCCAGGGACTGCCTAGCAAGAGCTGAAGCGCCACACCAGCATCCCAGCTTGTACCACCCCCATCCTGAAGTCACCCTCTTTTTGTCAGTGAGACTGTCCAAACAGCCCCTGGTCTCTGACAAACTGCTGACCACAGGATTACTGTCAGGATGCTTTTCATCATGCAGAAAGCTTCCCACAGGCCTGAGGACGTTTCAAAGAGGAGCATTAGTGGCTATCAGATACCACCCCCTTTCCTTGTACCTGACCACTTTCAAGTATGTGTAGGTTAAACAGCATCTGTTTAACATGGGGGTATTTTAGGATAATGTTAAAATAAGGACTGAAAGAAACAAGGCAAGGAAGAAACCACAGAAATAAGATAAAAGTGAGGAGGAGAAGAGATTTAATAAAACAGTAATACAGGGAGAGATATAAAGAAACTACTATGATGCACAAGAGAAAAATATTAATCTTGTTCCCTCTCTAGACCCTTTTCAAAATTTGCACAGAAAGGGAGGGAAAAGAAATATAAAGTATTCCTCTGTGGAGGACTCACATTTTACAGTCATATGTCAAGACTGATTTTGCAGGTTTAAACTCAAGGTAAATAAATATAAAATCTTATATTTTCCATGTAATTTCATATATCATTCCAGCTGAAAGTCTCCTAGGACCAGACCCAACCTAAGGATTTTCAGTTCAGGATTGACTTCTGTCAAAATTTGCAAGAACCTAATCTGAACCTGTCCAGGCAATGGAGCACACAGGTCTGCAGAAGAAAGATCCTGCACAGAGGCAAAAATGCATACTTTCAAATTGCACTGCATAGCTAACCAGTGCCAGTAAGTTACTGAGTTGAAAGACACCATTTCTCCTACCATAATATTCACTTTTCTCCCCTGGAAATGGAGAACTAAACTGGTGCCTACAATTTTATTATTCAAAGCTCTTCCAAAAATCCTACTCTGAGTTTAATGCTCCAGATGCATTAAAATTGGATAAGCCCTTTGTAAGTTTCAATTTACAACAATACAATAAACTGAAAACTATAGTGTTTCAAGAGTAATTTCATGAGCCATGTGTTTCCTCATACTATGAGGAATCAATCTCCATCACTGCAGTAAGCACTAAGAGCCATAATCATTTTAGCCATCCAATTTTCATCTGTCACTCCATGCAAATGACAGTCCTGAGAATTGAACGGAGCCATAAAATTGGAGTGATAGTGATTTAAGAAAAATCAGTTGAGGACAGCCACTGAGAACTTGAATGCAGCATAATTAAGCTTTAAATTACTGAGGAAATTGAATAACTGACTTGAGATCCATTAATAAGTATTATATTTTATTAAGAGTAGAGGTATCATGAACTATGCAGCATACATAGTTTCAAGAGGTCAGTTCCCCACAGGACAAACCTATTTCCAGTTCCAAAAAGTGTTCAAATATCTTTGTCATAGTACAGAATGAAGATTTATTTCAGCCTTTCAGCTTTAAAGAAAGCCTTAGTCTGAACCGCTCAGCTACACTTTATCTTTACAAATGTGCTTGAAAAGATATGATTTTCTACATGCTAACTTCACTTCAGCTTCCCTCTTCTTCTGCATTGCTGAATGACTGCTGGTGGTACACACATGAAATATATGCCTGGGAGTCCAGGGAATTTCAATATTGTTTGAGGGAGAACTGTCATTCAAATTATTACTCTAGAGGACCATAAATCACTGTTGTTGAATTCTAACTTCAGACATCAACCCCCTGTCTTTGTAAAGCCACATAAGCACAGGTGTCTCTGTGCTAGCTTCTATGGAGGAAATCTTCCAGTAAAAACCAGAGATTCACAACAACTGGGAAATAAATAGATACATGTTTTACCATACATATATCTAGGACAAGCCTAATGTGTTTGCTGTGCTATCAGGATATGCCAGTAATGAAGAAATGCGATGGTAGGATCTCTCCTAAAATCACACTTTTGAAAGTCTTGAAAATTCATGTGCAAGGAGTTGGGAGATCAAAACGAGAAATGTAGATGTCTTCTTGCTAAGATAAAAGTGGAACCCATGTGAATGTATTCTCAGCAAAAGAAAACAACGATAGCCTCAGTTCACATCACAAGGATACCCATGGAAAAAAGAACTCAATTCTGAAACTGCCTGGAATGCAGGGTCCAGTGCTGGGCTTCCCAGCACAAAGCAGACAAAGATACTGGACACAGTCCAGCAAAGTGCCAGGAAGAAGACTCAGGGATTGGAGCATCTCTCATATGGATAGAGACACTCCCAGAGAGAGCCGAGAAGGTCCAGCATGGAGGAGAGAAAACTTAGGGGAATCTCAGAAATGTACATAAATGCCTGAAGAGATGGTATAAGAAGCTGGAGCCAGGCTCTTTTCAGTGGTGCCCAGTGAGAGGATCAGAGGCCATGGGAACAAACTGAAATACAGAAGGGTCTTTCTGAACATAAAGAAACCTTATAAGACCACACAGTTCTAAACAAGTTAGACACTGATTAAAAAGACAAAATCACTGAGGTTAAATAGTCTTTTTCTCTGGTATTTTTCAAACCCCTCACCAAAGTTGTGCTATTTTTGAAATTCCTCACAAGCAGAAGTAACCAATGTGATGACAGAGTCCTCAAAGGCACTTAAAAATATTTTCTGGTAGATGTTAAAATTTAACCTATGCAAGTTACTCAAGCTTCTTGGCTTGGCTGAGGTCACTCCACAAGTGACTGTCAAAAATGTGCTTAGCTCTCTCCACCTAAACAAAGGCTTACCTTACCTGTAAACCCTGACATTTCATGTATCATATTGTCTGAACCAGGATTAAAAAATATAGCCACAGCCAAGCTGTCTGAACAACACTGAGCAAGTTCCATTTGCAAAGGCTGGGAATGAGCTGCCTCCCCAGTTCTGGCACCCACCAGTGAGCCCACCTTTTCAGAAATGTCAGAGGGCAACACAGGCAGCTCACAGACCAGGGAAAGTCAGCAAATATCAAATTAACTCCATTCATTTATGACACCTCTAGGAAAGAAGTTCAATTTCCATTTTGAAACTGACAATTTGCTGCTCTGCTCTTAGCTCTAGCAACATAACAAAGGGTGGTTGCATCTGAAAGTATGTGGATTTTTTTTTTTCTAAATATACCATTATTTACAAAGATATTGCTTTTGAATATGTAACATCTTCAGATGTTTTTAACTTGAGATTGCAAAAATGTTCATTGCTCCACTGCAAAAACCTTATTCAAATTCTAGCATCTGAAGTGCAATGCAATGTACTAGTCCAATGTAACCTACTTTTTATAGGAAGCATAAGAGTGTATGCAAAAATATTGTCCTTCCCTCACCTTCCATTCTACTTTTCTGACCTAACCACATTCTGACTCGCAGCCCTCTTCTACAGCATGGCTTAAATTTTCCGCTTTCCTCTACTCCCATCTCTCTAGTGCTAGCGGTTGGTGCTAAGTAGAGAATTAAATCCCCAGGACGGGGATGGTGGCATATGGCATGCGTGAGTGAACTAAATGGCAGGCAGAGACACCCTGCTGGCTGTCTCTTGCTCCCCACCACACACGGCATCGTGCCGTGCTAGCCGGCACATCCACGCCATTAGTGCCGCAACCGCGCAGCCGTCACGTGCCTGCCACAGCCGTAAGGGCCCCTGCTGCCACCACCGTGTGCACCTCAGAAGGAGGCTGGCAATACAAAACTCCCCACTTGGGTGAGAGGCTTGTTAAACCACAAACAAGCCTCTACCTCAGCTTAACTGAGCAGTCAAGAGTCATTCCTCCGCAACACGGGACAAGCTGAAGTAAAAATCAGAGCCAACGTTAATATAAGCAGACGCGGCCTCTTCCAGCCTATCCATTCAACAAATGGATGCTGCTGTTGAGACCATGTCACGAAGCTCTTGCACCTGTACAAAAAAATTGTTTAAGCAAGCAAAATCTTCTGTTAGGTATTAACAAGTGTGGGGTCACAGCAGGGTGCAGATACAGACACAAAATGTACCACATTTTCTAGACATAAGACATTTTCAGTGCCAACGAACAGAACTGCATTGAAATCTAAAAGGAATGTGTCAGAGTTCATGTGTGTCTGTATCTGTGTAAAAAAAAAAAATATGCTTCAAACGGCAAATTCATCTCTTTTAAAAATTATTAATATGGATAATTTGGCAATTTCCAGTAGCCTAATCACTAGAATGTAGATTTAAGAGCTCAGACTACCAGCATAGGACAAAAAAAGCATTTCCTATCTAGGAGCCAGAATCAGTCCTTTGTGCCCTACTGGTAGATCAATTATGTATTAGAGCTGCTGCTGCTTGACTTTTAATCCACATTAGTTCACAGACCTTAAACAAATTTGACATTACTATATTAAAAAGGGAAAGCACTAGAATACATAAACAAAAAGGAAAACAGATCAAGAAAGAGACCAATTAATCAGTCAGATGCTGGCAGTGAGGAGACAAACTGCCCACTGCCAGCACACAGGGAAATAAGAAACACAGATAAATCATTTAAATTCCCTTAAATGTAATTAAAATCTAACTGGAGTAACCGTAAAGTAATTTTTAACATGTTTCTTCATTAACCTTAGTTTTACCAATTCAGACCGAGAAATTTCCTCATGTGTGTATATGTGTACAGTGTAGTACTATAGACCTATAATACCTGTTCTCACCCTGAATAAACAACACTTCAAGTCACATTCTGGATATCAGACATCAGCTGCATGCTTAGCCATTTAAAGACCCTGGCTGTGTATTTACTGAAATAGATCATTTAAGGCAGTACTTCAGTCAGTTCTGCTCATTTTGGAGCCTGGCTGATAAATCTTCACACACAGCCAAGGCATTAAAAAATCTTCCATTTTCTGAGGCCATATTCCTGCATCATCGTATCCACTACAGTCTTTCAGCACTAAAATTAAAGCCAGCATGAATATTTAAATGTTCTGTGACAAGAAAGCAGCAGCTAAATCTACCAGTATACAAAATGCAAAGTCTACCTTAGAATTTGAGTTCACTGGATGGAGGGAGGAAAAAAGTTGATTTAAAAAAAAAAAACACAAAAAACACCCAAAAAACACCACCAATAAAAATAAAAGCAGGGGAGAAATTATCTCAGAATTCTTGCTAGCTATTGCTACTGCCTAGGAGCTGTAGTTTGAGTGCTCTTAGCTTCCATTTCCTTACAATGTTTTTTAGTTGAAATATTTTTTCCTACAGTGCACAACAGTTTCTCCTGGAGACAGGAACAGATACAACCTAGAGGTAAATGAGGTGTCTGAATGTTTTACTCAATGCTGGAAGCTTTCCCAAGATTAAGCACTTTAATCTTGACCCATTTGATACGTTTCAAATAAAAAAGTCTGCAGAAGGAAGACATCTTACATAAACATTTTCGTTTAGTCAATATATAAAATGTTTTATTCTTCTTAGAAAGGCTTTAGAGTCAAAGGTTATAATGTTTCTGTTTAATTTTTTAGAAGAAATATAGCCTTTGTTTTTGTGGATAAGAATGCAGTATCTTGGAGCTATTCTAACAGATTTAATTCTGTTACTTGCTGTGATCATACGCAGCACAAGCTTATGCCAGGATAAGAAATTGAATTTCATGCAGATCTGATATGGAGAGTTATGTGATGAAATAAATCACAGACAAGCACAGTCCTGTGTGTCCCAAGACATCCTCAGTACTCAAAGAGATTTCTTTGTTATTTTAAGCTGCCACACTGCTGCAAATTTCATCACCCAGTCCTGTGACTGTGACAGACCTCACCCGCAAAGTGAGGCCATGCAGAATGACTTCCAGGTGGAGCCCATAGTGATGCCCAATGGCTGTTGTCACTTCAGTAATTGGTTCCTCTCCTCCAGCTCAACTCTGCCCCGAAAGTTGCAGCACAACTGAACAGCTGTTGTGCTCACTGAAGCTGCCAGCTTTCAGCAAGAAAAAAGTTACAAAGGTTCTTGACTATTTCTGGGTTCATAAAGTCCCATGGCTCCATTGTAGACAGAGAAGCATTAACTTCAACGACTTGGTCAAATAACAACTCGAGGAATCTCATTCTGCCTAAATCCCCTCTATACTTTCAGCTGACTCCAGCATTCTTACAGCAGCATTCAACTGCCTCAAAGTGTCATCAAGAACTGGGAAACACCAGAGATGACAACTTATCTGATGCAAGATGTGATCGTGTCTTCGCTACAAATGTTATAAGAGTTTATAGCAAGTGGGACTGATGAGCTTGACTAATTTTGTGACATTCTAGTCCTGCTACATCAGCCTGCAGAGGTGAGTGCAGATTCACCAAAGATCTCCAAAGCAATGTTCTTCACATACAGTTCACTCTCTTAAAGTCACTGTGGACTTGCAGCAATTCGATTGTATCAGGTGTACTCCATCATTTCTGACTACAGAGACAGGCCTTTCCCTAATAAAATGTACCATAAGAAATACCAAGATACACCAAAATAGCATTCTACACTATCCCAAGCAGCATCTATGCTGCACAATTAACAGCACCCAGAAACAGTCATGGAGGAGAAACTCAATTTTCTGTACAGTGAAGCTTATAGATAGCTAACACTTACTGTGTTAGAGTAAGTTATAGCCACTGTCCCTCTCCCAAACAATTTGGAAGGTAAACAGAAATCAAGCACAATTTCCAAAATGACCTTTGAATGCAGCTACATACCCAGGTTAACAAAAATAGTAATAGTCAGGACATAGCCACTATAGCAGAAGGGAGCAGCCCTGGGCATATCTGTTTTATTAATACATAGACACTCTCTCTTAGAGATGTTGTCCACTGGCAGCTGCCCATTATAAACCAGCAAGAAACTCAGGAAACATGAAGTAATTTTAAATTATTAGGCCTCATACAAAACAAACATATTCACTTTTAAATGTTAACTATGGATTTTTAAAATTCTATTCATAACACAGATTAAACCCTTTAAATACCATTAACTAAACAGAATGGCTACTCAAGCACTATGAGGTCTATTTTGTCAATACATATTAAGTAATCCTAAGAGATATTTTTGTCCACTACAGTGGACAAAATACTGAAGCTACTGAATATCTTTTTTTTTTTTTTTTTTTCACAAAAATTAGTATCATACAAATGCTTCTATTCATATCACTTCAACTGAAACTTTTATTGCCCGTAAGCTGTACAGGTTGACACAGTGACTAGAAAGGACTGCAAGATATAAACAATTCTCCATGCAAAATATGCATTATTATAACCTTCTTAGCCATCAGGTCTTCAGCATCCCAGTTCCTTTTCAACAGTACTGAGAAATATATTTTCATTTATATTCAAGTTAAGTTCTAATTAATTAATTAAGTTCTTCCCATATTCCCATTATTTCAGCAGGTAACTCAAAGGTTTCAAACAAGAACCCTGAGATCAGTAATGACATTTGGTAAATGGGGAAAGTGAGGGAGAAGAGCCCAGATCTGAATATCAGTCACAAGAGAAGGACACCAAAGCTCATTGATCAGCAGATCTAGTGAGAGCATTCAGGGGTTTCAGAGAACCTCAGTTATAGCAACAAAACTGCCTCTGAGGAGCTGGACTCTGTACCAGGTGAGAATCAAGTCCAGTCTGAGTATACAACTGATAAATCCAAAATAAATAAAATCCATATGCAGGGTAGTAACTGTTGACAATAATAACTATTTCAAACAGTCTTAAAGAGTAACTCATCTGGGCTATGTGATTCTCCTTTTTCAAAACAATGAACCTCTGTGAAAACAGTTCTCCACTACTGAGTATCTACTGAATGATTTTTCTAGGTAAGAGGCTTCATATGCATATAATAAAAACAACTTTTTCTCTATTATCAGTAGGGTGAACAGCACAACCCCAGTGGGAATAGGAGCTAGATTAACAGACAAGCTGAATTCATAGTAAATAAAAAACATGAGCAGGACCTTTGCATTGTTTTGCATTTCACAGAGGAAAAAAAAAAAATTTACAAACATTTTATAGTTTTGAAATAAAACTCTCCCTCATTGTGTCAGTTTTCTTTGATACTAGCATAAATACAGATGTTGACATATTTGCAAAAAATAAATTATCTTTTCTACAACACTATTGTTAAACAAGTGTTGACAGATTAATATAACTTAGCATCAGTGCAGACCTTAAAATGCGTACCCCAATAGAGCCCGAAGTTTGTAAAACAGATGCATTGTTGCATGATCAGCAGGCTGTATATAGTTTTATATAGCCCACACAAGCTATAATTCTTCCCTGATCAATACCTACCATACTGATGTGTGCTTTTCAGTACTCCAAAAGCAATAACAAGCACAAATGCTATTTATTATCAAAGCATGTGTACAAGTGCATCATCTACATGTGCATCATCTACAGTTAGTGCAGATGAAAAGTATTCCCAGTGAGGATCACACTGCATTACCCTGGACATGGCTTCCAGCCAGGTAGGGAAGATATTTTCTCTTCAAATGAGAGATCTGAAATAATGCCTGAAGCGAGAATCAAACCAGAAGTCAAAATTTTGAAATTCAAGCAAGTAACTCTCTGTCCAACCTGGCAGGCCTAGCTTTGTTTAAATCCACATCAAATTGACACCAACTCCGACGATCTCCATGGACAGGCGACCGCTGCCAACTCTCCAAAGCTGCAGGGCTTAGGAAGCACAGGAGGCTGCACCAGAGCTTGCAGGAAAATGAAGATGGGCACAGAGAATAACGAGAAAGCATGAAGACACAGAAAGGCACTAGAAACATGGATGGGAAAGTTTGGACCTCCTGCATTGGAGAATCTAGTCTAGCTCAAGAGAAAACAGGGTTTGGATCAGTTTTGGTGAAAGTCACCTGCACAGTCACTGCAGGTAGTCACTGAGCCTTTTCTGCAAGGATGGAGACCTGCATTCATTACTTTAAATGTGTTAACTAGAAATTTGATTGTTAAAACTAATTACAAATATTTAAAAGCTGGGTTTGACTCACTGTTACATAACACAAAGGGAAATTAGATCTATTTTAGGACTCTAAAAATGAGGGCACACACAAACATGAGCCTGTATCCCCAGGTCTCACTTCACAGTCTGGACATCTCCCAGCCTCAGCACACTCACCTGTTACCTGGGAAACAACATGGAAATTTGTTCCAGCACCTACTCCTCTAACTCTATGCCTGATAACATTTTCTTGCAGTGACAGCTCTTATTTTCACCCCTCCTGCTCCTTCTCATTAATACACAAATGCATTACAGTACATTTCATTCTAAAATTGCTGCTCATCCCATTTCTATTTTACAGTTAATACTTAAAAAATGGGATGCAATCAGTTGCTGCATTATCCATCCTCTCTGCCTTCTCCCCAGCCTCCCTGACCCATGCCAACTGTCCTCCCCAGTTTTCAGCTCCATGGGTCACCTTTCACCATCCCACAGGCTTCAGCACTTATTCCTTGCTCTCTTCACACTGAACATCATCCCTAGAGAACTCCCTTTTCCTATGAGCACTGCAGTGTCATTCTTTTGTCAATACACATATAACCTCAACTCGTGTCTTCCACTGCCAAGCCTCACCCGTCATTACAACTGAATATCTTTTTTTTTTACAGCGGTAAGCTCAAATTCACTTGGTTGGTTTTTTTTTGGGTTTTTTTTGGGTTTTTTTTGTTTTGTTTTGTTTTTTCTAGTGTAGCAGCAATCCTCACAATGCACTCAGCCAGCAAACTCACAGCCTGGTGTTCCTCTGTAAAGTCCTGTTCTCCTCTAACACAACAGTGTCTGCAAGACCAACAGTTGCTACATCTTTCCACATACAACATAATTGGAAACCTGACCCAGTTATCTTTAATATCCTACCACCACATTTTGTGCTGCTTGAAAGTTATTCTACAGGTTGAGGTGTTTTTAATCAATATGGGTTTGATGAGCCCGAGGCTGTGAATTTCAATCCATGTTGAAAGGATCAAACCCAAGAGAGAAAGGACAGGAACACATCACCCAGCTAATAAACGCAAAAAGGGAAACTAGGCTGACACTATTTTGGTGACCAGAATTGTGACCTATGTGAATCCTGACTGAATTCCCTTCTAAGCTTTTACTGGGTGTTGGAAAAAAAAAACAAAACAAGGTTCTGAACAATGAGGGGTGAGAGAAGCAAGCCACACCTGGCCCAATATGATGCACTAATAGCCGAAACATTCATTTTGAAACCATCTGCTTTGCAGCAAAACACATCTCCTACAATACAATATGTGAGTCAAAGCAGATTATGTCTGGGCTTCACTGCAGAACATGGAACAAAGTAAGTCATCCCAAGTCATCCCAAACTCATCAGACTGCAACTGATGCAAGGTCAGGAATGCCAAATAAAAAGCTGAACAGCATGCCAGGGCTCCACTCACTCCATCCGGCCTTACCTCAGGAAGAGGGACAGATGGTGCCAGTGACTCAGAAGAATGCCAAAAGGCTCTCATCTCACAGCAATAACCTATGTCCCAGCCCTGTGACAGTCTGTCATACAAGCAAATAGTATTTTTCAAGGACGTAAGTGTGAACTTAATGCTGGTAGAACAACATGAGAGTGCTCTCACAGACAACCTCTCATTTTGCAACCTGGGCAAAGTTAATTCTATTTTGCAATTTCACCTGTGTGTGAGAAGGCAGGGCCTTGGGTAATAATGCCTAGCAACATAAATTACATCATAGTGTACTTCTTCTGACTAAATTGTCAAAAACCTATCCAGAAATAAAAAGCCTCAGGGAAAGAATAAAAGATTTGTGAGCAAGACTTCATAACCTTAAAGGAAACCAATCCGAACTTTAAAATCTGTTTAGAAAAGCCCATCAAACCAGATCCTTTCGATTCTGCTTTTCTATTCTGGTTTTTTGTTTTTGTGGTTTTTTTTTTTGGTTTTTTGGTTTTTTTTTCAATTACTGCATTTGCAAAATAGAACAAAGCAATTGTAGGTCTGTTCCCTGCCTTTTTTTTTTTTTTTTCCCATTGCAAAGTGCAAAATAATGACTTCCAATTTCTACCATGGGAAAAAATTGCTATTGTATTTCTTTTCCCCAAAAGCAGGCACTGAGTGAATAAACACAGGGAAGCACGGGCTCAACATCTGGTCTGATACAGGAGGCAGGACTAATTTAGGACAAACAACAGGGACAGAGCAAGGTCTACCTCTGCATTGGTAGACCAAGGGCTGGGCACAAATGAATTGCTGAGAAGACCTGTACCAGTAGCAGCTGCTATGATGGCATTCTTAGAGACACAAACCTGTAATGACATAAGCACATTAAGCTTCATGGGGAAGAATAATTTTCTCCTATTAGACAAAATAGCACAGAATGAGACACCTACAGATTGGCCCAAAGTGCTATTTTGCAGAGTTGTTCCACAACAAAAGCTTTATACTGCACCTCTATGTCCCTTATGACACAGATATTTTACTGTTCCAGTCTCAGCTCATTACACTAAACACTTGGGGGCTTGTCAGTAACAACTCAGCTTCCATTTGCCCTCCCACCTAAGAGTTGTTTCTCAAAAAACTCACTCTGCTTCACATGAGCCCTGAAGTACTCTCCTCTCTGTACCATTCTTTTTTTTCCCATGTGTCAGTGTGAGTGTGAGTTCACACATCATCTCTGTGCTGGTAGCTCACATGGAGATATCCCCAGTGCCCTTCTGAACAATAACTTCAATTTGCAGTGTGCTGCTCTAAGAAATGTCCAGCTAAAGCCCAGTGTAGCAAGAAAAAGAGGTCCTAAACCTGCCAGCCTTACCTCCACTCTCAAGCCTTGCATATGACAGAGCTGAGTCATTCATCATATTCAGGCCCTGTCACATTCAATTTCAGCTGCTCTCAAGCCCCACACATCTCACCTCTGTTTACATTCTGCAAATTCTCCTTGCATGGTGTTGCTTAGACAATGTAAGGGGCTGAGAGAGTCTGCTCACCAAGGCAGCAAATTATCTTTTCTCTCCAAAAACACAGAAGTGTGCTTTCCTGTTTTTCAGGGAAGACATCAGTGCTGCAGATGCACATTTTTTCATCTCAGTCCTCATGTCTGCTTTCCTAGCCTGTGATTTAATGAAAGATTAAAGACTAGCTTATGAAAGTTCACCACGGCAACTGCTGATGTCATTGGGAACTGGATTCCCAGTCGGGGCTTAAAGAAAGATGCAGACCATATTGATAATTGACAATATTTCTGACATTATTCATCCACATAATTAAACCACAACTCCATGCCCCTACATATGCTCAAAACTGAATTAACAGAAGACGTAGCTCCATTAATATGCGTAGCTATTGGTGCTACATAAAATTAGGCCACAGAAATTAACTGTTCATGGACGGTGTAGATTATTTACTCCTTTCTTATGAAGCAGCAGAAAAACAGAATTATTCATGCATCTGCTTCATTTTGCCATGTCTTTAATAATCCTACTGAAAAAAAAAAAAAAAAAAAAAAAAAAAAAANAAAAAAAAAAAAAAGTATGTGCATTCTTCCTCAGAAAGGGAACCCAAATACTGCATCCTACATGTCATAAAATGAAGAAAGATTTTTTTTTTTTATTATTCCTTTAATTACAAGCACATTTAAGCAGTGAAGGAAATGAGATACACTGACAGCCTAGACAGATTTGCTGATAATCATTGTTGTGTTGCCGTCCTGTAGGGAAGAGGTAAAACTTTTGTCTATGTACAAAAACAAGAAAAAAAAAGCACCAAAGCAACCAAAGTGTACACCTATGAACACATATGTTCCCCTTCTGACTCTTTCTGAATAAAGTTGCTGCTAAAATGCCTTCATGGTAGTTTGTTTCTTGGTTCATCCTCCAACAGCAGCCCAAAAGCAATGTGCTGATGGGCAATCAGACCATAGCACTGAGATACACCCAGGAAAGGAGAATATCTGCCACAAACCCATAATTTTCAGGGATGGCAAATAGGGGGCTGTTTGGGACTTTAGCAGATTTCATGAGAAAAAATGCAATTAGGGGAGGAAGCAAAGGTTGATTACACAGATTTAAGAAACACTAGCAGTGAGTATGAACAGTTATGCTTCACAAATCTACTATGATTTACAAGTATTTTGATGACAGGAATGAGAATGGAGGTATATAGACCATCTTCTCCTGCATTTAAGTGAAAGCCATGAGACATGGAACTGTGCCTGAGTGCTGGACACACGGCCAAGAGGCTCTACAGTTCTCCTAAACACTGTGGCTGCCATCCGCATTACACAAAAAGGGTAAGATTGTCAAAGGAGTGCTCTTAAAAGAAGAGATTTATAGTCCCCGTACAAAACAACAACAATCCACCAAGAAGATTTAATGGGACAAAGTATCAAGAGGATGAAGAAAAAAATATATAGTAAGGCTCACCTTGCATGTAAGATGCTGCTTAGCTTGTCCTCATTCCTACAACTTAAAGCAAGAACACACATGGTCCAATATGTTCCCATGGATCTTCAAATAATTTCGTTCTTAACTGGCTTTCACACAGCTGTCTTTAAAGGTTTGTGTGCTGCTTTCATTTGATACTGCATTGATTTTTTCTATAGTTTCCTCCTACCATGGCTACCCTGATCAATTAGTGTGCTATAAATAGAGCAGTCAGATTCCTTTCACTGGTCTCATTAAATTGCACTCCTGCTGAATTTCTGTAGAGAACAGAATTGGATCATAGTGATAGCAACAGTATGAAGACGTCCTAGGGTTTTCCAGAGAAAATCAATTGCTCAATATTCCTAACAAAATGCTTTGAAAAGCATGACCCAATGGATCTCAGCTAATGCCCAAAACATATGTCAAACCTTGCTTGCAGTTCTGCATCTCTAAACCACTGAAAAATAAAGGATGAAAAAATAAGGGGTTAAGAGGCTCAGGCAGCCTCTCACTGATACATAATCCCGAATCAATCACAACTATTTAACTACAGCCCCTCATAATGAAAACATGTTGCTGGAGGTATGCAGTTAACCCATACAATTCTTCTGGAAAACGAATTAGGAATTTAAGAAAGAACACAGTCTCAAGGCATGCTTAGTACCTGTAAAAGTGACCATGTAATGGTGGCGTGCTCACTGACTAAAACTAGAGGGGAATGATATTATCTGGTGCTATGGTAAAGGTTAGTTATTGCAGGAGTTACTGTGTGACAGCTGTGATTTTTAAAAATGTTCATCTTTATTTTCTAATGGTATGTCAGTATAACTTTTATATTTTTTTTTTAGAGATGACATTTTACTCAATGATATTGATAACAGCCATAAAATAGGGAATATAATTGCCTACTTTGAAACATTTCAAAATTTAAACTGAAGGGCAGTTTTTAGGTCTGTCTTTTGCCCAACCTTGCTCTATCCTTTCATAATTATCCTGTCTTCTCCTGACATCCTTAGTGTCCTTTTTTCCCCTCTGTTAAGCACTATCCTTCAAAAACTTTCCCATCTTCCTTACAATATGAATCTCAATTTTCATCATATACTCTTCTGAAGGTTGAAAATCCCTATTGCAAAGATTGGGTTTATAACTGCACTTGAATTACTGAATGTATCCAGTGCTTCTACATGGACTCACTGTGTCTGGAGCATAATCCTTGAGGTTTCCACATAAAGACCAGAAAGATCCACTGCAGAGGACTGGCTGTACCTTGCAAAGATTTTCTGAGGAGAACACTGGAGGACTACCAGTACTTGATGATTTGCCCTGGGTTCTTTATACTTTGCACGGTGGCCCTCAGCCAGGAGATGCAGTGCTCTAAATTATACTTTCAGTCAAATAGCTCAGCATGAGATGAAGGCACATCCCAACAAACTCAGAAGCTTTTGAAGGTAATAAGGCACAATCAGTGCAATGTCAGGTAAGAATTAATGAAAACTGCAGCTGAAACACACCTTTAGAGATGCCCTCCCCTGAATCACAGCAGAATCACTTTCTCTTTCCAGAAAATATTTTCAGTGGTAGAAGTGGCCAAGGTTTGAAACCAAATTCTTCTCAGAAAGGAAGCCCTTCCCCAAAAGAGTCTAACAGCTATAAAGGATTAATGAGAATCAACTAAAAAGATCAGGGACATAACAAATACATTTGAAAACACAGTCTTTAATCACTTAAAGATAAAAGACTGCATTTTTCAATGACACTGTGTGATATTACAGTCAGTCCTGTAAAATAGGGGACAGAAATATATATTTCATAGTCAAAATCTATACAGTGAGGGATAATGTAAAATGTAACCCAAAAGAGCAAGCAAGCGCCTCGGCATAACCAGAACTGTGCTAGCCGAGATGCTGATGTGAGGCTTTCTCATTGTCCAATGCTGGAGATTTTTTTTTTTTTTTAATTAAATGTAAATTAATTTTCCTCAAAAAGGACAATAATGCTTGGCTACCTGAGATTTCAGTCCATATGCATGTCTGGATATTCATCATGTGTAAACAAAATATTACTACCCAATCCTTTTCATTATAGAAAACACTGGAAAAGATCACAAGCACTATTTTCATATTACTCATATTCCACATAGTAACAAGAGGTGTTTTTTTTAAGAATGTATTCTGATCTTTGAAAAATATGCAGGAAAAATTACAGAAATTATTTTTTGGGAAGGCAGCTGTTTTTTAAGTATGTTATACACACTGGAGTATGGTATTTTAGAAAGAATTAATACTTAATTTTTTTCTTCAGAAATACAATTTTCTTCATTTGTTACATATCCAAACTTTTAGCTCCTGAACTGCTTTAAATCACCACCAAAGTATCACTGATTTAAACAGTTATGCCTATTAAAACACCAAAAAAAAAGAGAATTTTCTAAATTGTTTAATGATTAGGAAACATGAGATGAAACCCTCACCAGCCATATAATTTCACATTTTTTATGGTGCTTCCCCCAGAGAAGTTTGCCACAGTTGTTTTTAAACATTAGTGAATTATGACAGTGTTCTTCCTGCACAGCAATCACTTATAAACAAAGTCAAAATTTTGCTTATAACCAAAGGCCGATTGGATTCATAAAAAATAATTGTCAAAGGAGGTAAACACTTGATAAGGAATATAAACCAAAATCACAAAAAAAACCCACTCTATTTTTTTGTGGATGGAGCACTATAAGGCTTTGCTGGCAGAGGCACTATAGGCATGGGCAGTATGTGCAGAAGACACTAACATAAAGACAACTGTGAACAGCCTAATAAGATCACAGGAGACTCATTAGCATCATGGAAAAGGAAGGTTAGACTGGTTTCAGAAAGTAATTACAAAATGATCCAGTGTATAATTTTGAGGTAAACGTGAAAGATGCATATATAAAATGGATTGATAACACAGGTAAATTGAACACTACAAAACAATAGATTTAGGCTCTCCAAATAAAGAGGATCCCACTGATTTTCACATCCCACCACTCTCCAGTGCCAAATAAGTCTGGAGGAACATCTCCAGGTCCTGATTCCAAATCACTGCTGCTGCAGATAAGTACTGCATCAAAACAATTCCTTTCTATGGGTTGCTGAGAGTCACATACCAATTCTTGCTTTGGACCCAAAAAGGCACAATGAAATAGCAAAGGATTTTATAGAAGTTGACATTTTGAAATAGAAAAATTAGGATTAATGCCGAGAGGAAATGTAAAGAGCAAGAAGTCATAGAGAGGTTTCCAAAGAATGTGTCAGACCTGCCTTCAAGCTTTTAAATTAAACTGTGAGAAGCACTAGAAAATATAATACACAGGATAATCTTGCCTTAGCAGAAAGGCGAACTAGGATCTTAAAACATGTCTTCTGTCTTTAGTATTACAATTTACAACATATTAGTTTTATTTCTGAGTGACCTTACAAGGAAGACTACTATTTATTCCCTTTATGGCCTTAAGATCCTGAAGAAAAGAGACATATTTAAACCTTGACTTAGAAAAATCACTTTTAAAAGTAAATAGATATTTTGGAGCTGAGGGGTTATAACCATACAGTTGTTGAACTGTGATCTACCAAAGACAACAGAAAGTCATTCACAGTGACAAGAACTAATTGCCTACACTGAGTTTCTGCTACAGTCCCTTCATGTTTCTGTCACCTTAGTATTGTATGAGTTTCTCAGCCTAATCAGAGCAATTTAGTCACTCTCTTTAGTTAATGCAGACAGATTCCTGACAAAGAGAAGAAGAGTGGATAGCATTTAGCAAAAGCTCAAGAAAGGAGTAGCCTGCATGTAGGAGTCTCTTGTATTTTCTTTTTCTCAAGATGCAATAATTTTATTTGGATTTTTTTTCTGTTGACAGAACTGGTGGAAAAATGTCAACTATGAGCATTTTCACTGGTTTCTACACTAACCATGAAGACTTTGTTGAGTAGAAGAAAGCATCAGATTTTAAAAAAATTAAAATAAAAAAAATTGTAGATCATGTCATGTCATTCCAGTAACATCCTCAGCAGCTCCCAATGTCTCCTGCCCGGCCCCATAAGCACCGAGTGATGTGCACCAAGCAGGCCAGCTCTGGTGTGAGGAACTAAAAGGGAAGTTCCTTAACAGCCTGAGGTCTAAAGGATTCACTTGGTATGGGAACAGATCACTTTCCAACACTACTTCTGTGACTGCCATGGAGAGCAGTGCGAACACTGGTTTTAAGAAGATTTGGAGACAGGGAGTTTGAAGGGGATTGGAAGCCAGGTGTGGAGAGCATTTGGCCAGTGAGATCACAATGGAGTCTAAGATGTGCCCTGCAGTCGTGTATGGTCACTGAGGTTTTGGAGGATGCCATCAGAATACAGACAAAAAAAAAAAAATCAGCAAACACTAGTACAAAGACAATGTCAGCAGGAGTGGGTTGAGGGACTGGGGAATCAGTCGGACTGTGACAAAGCCTGCTCAGAGCAAAAAGGGCAGGAGGAAGGAGCAGAAGAATCCGTGCCAATTAGATCAAAGTGTCTGAACAAAAGCCAAGCTCCCCACAACTAATCACGCCTTGCTTACAGCAATATCTGCAAACCACTGGCAAAGTGCCCTCTGTCTTTCTTGTTCAGGTTTGAATGGAGGATGACAACCTACTGCAGGCAGATACTCCACTAGCTCCAGTAGCAGTGTTCAGAGGGTGGATATTTAACTCCATTAAGCTTCCTTGCAGTTTTTAGCAAGATGCCACAGAGCAGAGCTTCTGGGGGGAAAAGGGGAGTTTAGTTTGCTGCTTCTTCTCATTTGCTTCAGAGGTGGCAGCCCATGTGGTATTATGTGCATTCAAAGAGAATCTAATGAGAAGCTCTTAATTTAGCCATGCTAGAACTCAGACTCCTGGCTTGGGGGCTCAAGATCAAGGCTAAAGTCTTGAATCTTCCTGATGAAAAATAAATGTCAGCTGGACTCCAAATATGTAAAAAGTGACTGAAAATCAGACCATAGCCTGTCACAGTGAGCACCCTAAATTAGAAAACACTTAACAGTAATCTTTCAGTGGAATTATTCTCAGCTGGGGATAGAAAAATAAAAGGAAAAATATTATAGTATCCCCTCATCTTAAGTGTGTTTGTGAGAATCACAATAAATGAACATCCCAAGGGCATTCAACAATTCTTTTTATGACCATCATAAAAGATTCTAGCAAGTAAATTAATTATTCTGTCTTCAGGTAACAGGTTAACAGCTGGGACCAAACAGAATAATGGCTGTGTCTATAAGACATGTCTGTTGGTAGCTGAAACTCAAGCTATGGCCATAAAGTCCTTTATCACCCAGCAGGGTTAAGCCCATCCAGACAGAAGGTGAGAAGTTAGAAATAACAATCACCCTGTTTCCACAGTAAATTGCTGCTAAGCCTTTTTATGGCCTTTTCACAAGTAAGAAAGACCAAGTGGAAGCAAAATCTTGAAAATAACAAGCTCTTAGGAAAAATATCCCATTTAACTGCTCTTGCTACAGAACATGAGTTGAACTGGTATGAAATTATGCTGTTCACAAGCACATCACACCATTCTCTGGAAAGTCCTGGGCTCAGGGAACCCTAGCATTTGCAAACAATTTAATTCTTTGATTAAAAAAAAAAAATACTAGATTTCCTGAAAATGGAAAATACTCCCATTAAAAGCTTGATTCTGCTACCTTTTAATATTCTCTCAAGCAATATGAGAAGTGTCAGGACCCTGTTCTCAAGAAATGGTGGAAGATTCAAGCACTGAGTGAGAGGGGTGTATGGTTTTCAGTATGGATGCAAAAACATTTAAAGCTCTATTTTGTGGTTTGAAGTTCACTGCTGCTCACTGCTAGTACAAACTGTTCCTTCAGCTCATTATTAACAATCTTATGCACTGCACAGAGCATGTGACCATGTAATTATATGAAATCATGATACTGCTTTCAGAGGCATCCTTAGTTCTGGAAGTTCCTGTCTTAGGAATCCTTGGCACTGCAACATGCTGGTTGCAGAGATGTAATCCAGAACCAGGTGGCAAAATTAAAGCACTCTCTCTGCTTGCTGAACCAACCCTGATGTTCAGCAAGATTCCCTGCAAGATACTGACAGGATTCACACATAGAGAAAACGGGAATAGTAAGTGCTGTCACTTTCATCACCAGATGTACATGGTCTGTGTCTGGTACTTCCATCTTGCACTGCTGCAGCAAATCTGGTTGGGGATATTGCTCTTACAGCTCATAAGAACAGCTGTGTGAAAAATGCTTTTGAAAGTAATTGCAGCTGCAAGGTTGCCGCCTTCATTTACTTTCTGGTTTGTTTTCATTTTTACAGGAGTGAATTTGTTTTAGCTTATGAAGCCTTCCTCTGTTATTTAAAAAAAAAAAAAAAAAAAAAAAGAAAAAAAAAAAAAAAAAAAAAAAAAAAAAAAGAAAGGACACAGTTAAAAGACCTGCCTTGTCCCCCATAATACTATCACTTTTTCTTCCAAACACTCTTGTCCTCAGAAACAAGAGTCTTCTGTCTTCTGCCACAATGCTGCCTGTCCACATATGCTCAGCTCCCTGTTTAAATGTGTATCATCTCTTTTCCACCAGCTTTCTAACTAGAGGAGAAGCATTCACATTCAGCCACCAATAACTGCAACTTGTGCAAAGCATTGGGATGTACAGCCTGCCTGAGTGAAAACATGCATGAAAAAAATCTGTCACACCTGCAACTACTATTATGAACTAAATAGAAATCAATATTTAAGAAGGAATTAGTGGCCCAGGTTTTAGAATACTAAATATCAGTTAATCAGTTCAAGTGATTCATGCATACCTATAGTGTTCCATTTTGCAAAACTCAATTATAATTAACCGCAAAGCTGTCTGTCAGAATTAATGATGACCCCAACTTTCAATATAATTTTCAATTTGAATTTTCAGTCTTTGAAACTTTTTTTACCTGCCTTATGAAAACAATGTTTTCTTGATAGTTAAAAATTAAAAAAAAAAAAAGTCCAAATAGGGGCTTATGTAAAAAAGGAGTACCACCTAGAAAATAATCATAGCCAGAACCTCCTCCTCCCTCTTTCTGCCCAAGTGCCCTCAGCTAGGTGGTTTTGGTAGCAGGGGTCAGAGTAGTACCAGAAGCAAAGTAAAATTAAGGGCAGGTTTTCAGAATGGTGGAAGAAGGGAGTGGAATATACAACATTTGACTTAATTATGCTATGGACATTCTAAGAGTCCACCTAGCCTTATATCCTCTCCTTAACAAAGCCCAAAAAAGAAAACCTAGAGCAGCCACAACTTGGACAACATATGTTATTATTTCCAATCAGCATCCACCTCATCTCAAATTTTGTACAGCCTAAGGAATTCTGAACTTTGATTTGGTATTTGGTAATCCTCAATTCATCTCTCTTTTTTTTCCCAAATACAACTAAAATGTAAGTATCCAGAATTCCTCATGGCACAGAGATCCACAAGTTGCCCAGATGTTGTACAAAGGTGTCTTATAAAGAGCCAGGCCTCCTCCTAGTATCACCAGATTATGCCCATTTTTTTAAAATGTAAATAACAAATAACATTCTGCAGCTTGTCCACTCTCTTCAGCCACCCATGATCTTGTTTGTGTCCTGGTCTGACCTCATCGTGGACCTTGCTTTAAGGAGGAGGTTAGATTTGCCAAGTTCCTGAGGTATTTTTCAAGCTGAATTATCCTGATTCTGTGATTTTATAGATTTCTGTACTTTCCCTCCACAGTTTTTCTTCTCTATCCAGATGAAGTCCAGCCAATTTAATTGCTTCTTATACAGAAACCATCAGATATATTTTGGGGTTTTTTCTCAGAGTTCATCACTCTCTACAGAAATTTAGGACTGGTTTTCTTCAAAGCTCTCAAAAATTCTCTCTTCTTTGGGAAAAATAGCTGAAGCACACAGATTGCAACCCATTACTGGTGAAGGAGATGAAATGTTGCAAAGTGTTTGAAAGAGACCTTATCAGGGCACTCAGGCATTGAAGCACACAACACTGGAACATCCCCTGCTTTCAGGAACACAGCAGCTGAGTAACATGAGCTTCTTCACAAGCCCCAGATCAGTGATTGGCTACAGAAATCAATGAATGGGGAACAGTGGGCACCCAAAGACACACAAACATCCACGCATTGAATACACTAGGGAGAGCCAGCACAAAGTCCTAAAGTCGAGGCACGAGTTTCAGCTCTCAAAAAATGTTTTCCTTCTGACTTTCCACTAGGGAAGGTGTAGGAGCTCTAAGTGCAAATCCTCCTCACCAATGAGGAGCAACAAGAGTGCTGTGGGCACAAGCAACTGCAAGGAAGAGTGTTGCTCCTTTTCTCCGAAAGCACACAGCCAGTGTACAAGCTAGGACTGGAGCATCAAGAGTCCCAGCCTTGTGCCCCTATCTCCACATAAAGTTTTTTTCTTGTCTAGCAAATCTATTTGTCCTACAAATCAGCACTGACCTACACTGCACCTATTGTTTGGTACAGCACTGTTGCAATGGGTATACTAGAATTTCACATCAGACTACAGAGAATCACTGTCCTAAAAATGCTATGATCGAAAGCCTCTTTTCCTGGAAACGGCTACCTAGGAAGTTTTTCTAATTTATACATGATTCTTTTCACACTGCCATTTAACACATATACAGACAAAGTATATACCAGAACTCCTCTTCTTCTATACAGTATAAAGCTGCATATTTTCTTATCTTACTTTCAAAAGCAACTTCCAAAACATTAAACCATTGTGAAAACCCAAAAAATGCCATAACTTGTCAAGTCTTTGGTACTACCATACTGAGTATTCTCCTCACTGTGGAAGGTAAGAAAATAAAATGCAAATTTAGTATATTTCATTCAGGAGGCAAAGGGATTTGGTTAACATCAAATTCAGTGGTCACTAATCCCACTCTCGCTGTCCTCTTCTGTCTAAGCAACACAAATATTTAAATTCTCCAAATGGTAAAGTTCAGCATCTTAAGCCCTGTTAAATCTTGTAAGCCAAAGTAAATTTCATTTCTCTGATTAAATATAAAGTATTTACAAAGATCATAAATAAATAGTGTGCATGAGTTGTTCTTGATCTTTTTCATTCTACCTGATTAAGCACTTTTTACTTTGACATCATTCAGAATGATGTTTTCGCTATGCATTTTCCTCCAAAATAAAAGGCAGCCATTAAAATGCCTTTTCCTTCTCTATTCTGGAGCATTTCATGCCCACTTTTGCAGTTCTGCAGTAAACAGCACTGAAGGCAGTGAGCACAAAATGATGCCATACGTGCTGGCCACCATCAGACTTGGAATATTCCAAACTACAAAGCTGGGGGCATGGGGTAAGTTAGGCAAGCCAACATACTTCTCCTCAATTCAGTCATTTATTCACCAATAAATGGCAAGAGAATTCAAGGCCTCAGAGGCCACCTGAAGTTTGGTAGGCCACTCCTCATATTTTCAGATGCAATTATTCACTGCAGCTCTGTTCAAAATAACCATCTCTGAATAATGCCCAAGAAGAAACACCACCATTTGAAAACAAGGAGTTACACATTTTTTCATGTTCTAAACCAGAAAGCAATGGTTATGTGAAAAAAGCACAAAAAGGAAAAAAACCTTTGAAAGTAATAAAAGGAAATGCAACACTGCAACATATCTCAATGCTGCCTTCTAATGTAGTTATGAAGATGATGAAATCACATTGTTGCATAAGGAAACACAACAAAATGAGAACTGAGATCTTTGTCTCATGTCACTACCCTTCTGTGTGCAACAGCAGGCTGAATATTAGGTTAAGCCATTTCATCAGTTTGATCAAAACTCCGTATTATTTCTACACAAGTTTCTTCAAAATCACGTTATCACAGTGAAAGACGTTCAAAGGTAAAGCTGTTATTTTGCTTTATGAGTAATAAGAATGTATAGATGATAGAAACATCATAGAAAAGAAATGCAAGTCCTTCTAAAAGAAAGGCACACTACCAGAGGAGTGAATTACAGATATTTTCAACATGGCAACTCAGGCTTGTGCAGAAAACAACCACCTTAACGATTTTAGTTTCTCATTTTAACAAGAATAAAATATCATAGGAAACAGATGTGAGTCATGCAGTATCCTTTTCACCAATGTGCCTGTGTCATGTAATGTGCATTTACAATGAGCTGAAAGAAATTCATATCACTGCATACTGAGTCCCAGAAGCTGCTGCTCAGATTAATCTTGACCCAGAAAAAGAGCCAAGCACATGCTGAACTTTGAGTAAATAAATAGTCCCAGCTAACTGTCCAGTCACAGGGCTCCACACTTTCATGACAAATGATGTAAAGCCTGTCTCCAAAAGAGTCAATGAAAAGAAACAACCTGGCATGGCAGCAGCGACCCCTATTTCATCAGCTCTGTGCATAATTACAACATAAACTGATCACTTCTAACCTCCTGTTGCAGAAGCTACCATCTGAATTTACAGAAAGCCAGTCAGTTTGGAATAAAGACAAAAAAGTTTCCTCATATTTATAGCAAGGAAGGAGCCTACACATCAGGAGTTACTGCAGTTAGCTCACTGAGTTCACACTTTTGTCACAAGTAGCTTGCCTGTACACCCACACCTTAAGGTGTTAATAGCCTTGATATTCATAAGTTGTTGGAATTTTGTTTTGTTTCAGTCTTTTTTATCGACCTAGATTTGTAATGAACTGCAAAACGAAGAAGAAGTAGGGAAAGAAATAAAATCACTATGTTACCTGAAGGCCCTCAATGGCTAATCTAAGCATGCTTGGTGTGAGCTTGGAGGCCTGCTTGAAGGTGAAGTTGCTCCAGTCTATAATCAAAACAAATCCATTCACTTGCAGCTCGGGGTCTTCTATCATGGCTTCTAAAGAAAGAAGTATGGCACGCAAAATATCCACCAGCGTGTACCTGAGAATGGGAAGAGGAGATTTGGTTAGGAAAGGGGTAGCAACCACAGAGATGGAGAAGTTCTGAGTATTCTCCCTTTGTCAAAAGTTTAAATCAAAGAGTACAAGTGTGTCCTCAGAAGCACCTAAAGCTGGGAAATCCTCAAAAGCTCAATTAGGTGAGCTCATCTTCTGTAGCAGGATTATAGACCATCAGACATCCAGAACAAACTACAAGAACGTTAACACATCAAAAACAAAATAGAAACTTTCTGTAGTATCCTAAGCTGCTTTAGTATCTTTATGTGTAATTACATGTCTGTATAACAGCATCAACACAAATTGTATTTTTCTAAAATCATAATGATACCAAAAACCAACACTAATACCAAAAGTGTAGATCCAAAGTTTCCTTCTATATTTTTCTAAGAAAATGAAATAATAGGTCCTACCAAATTATCAACTAAAATTTTGAATTTCCACATGCTCTCCTTATCCCACTCTGTGTAATTTTTTCTCTTAAATCCACAATTACAGAAGGCTGATTATTCAAAGGCCTTAGAAGCAGAACATAACACACACTAGAGCTTTGAGGAGTTTGCCTACTGAAGGTGCCCCTGCTCATGGCAGGAGAGTTAGAACTAGATGATCTTTGAGGCCACTTCCAACCCAAACCATTCTAGGACTGTAGGATTTTATAAATAGTTATCAAAACAGACACAAATTTGCCCGTTCACACCACAATATCAAATGAGGCACCAGGAAATTAAACCCAAAAAATATCAGAAATATAAATATTCCGGAAATTAGTTAAATATTCAATGAACAAATATTTTTAAGCAAGGCCCTTTAAATGTCTCCCATGATGGCATCAAACAGAAGTTTTCAAAATTGTGAGTCCCTAGAGAATTCTTCACCATTCTGCATATGGAGCATGTGTGCCTACTTAGAAATTACATTAAATTATACTGGATTTGACTTGCTTTAATACAATGAGTATACTGTTCTGTTGTGGACACAACTGTATTTTGAAAATATCTGCAAAAGGAAATAACACAAATTAAATTAATTTGTTGTAGCTGACTCCTCACATCATTCTATCGTTTTTTTTGGGGTTTTTTTTGTTTAGCAAACTACAACTCAGTGAACTTCCCGATTATGCATTCAGAGGAAAGGGATTAAAAAATGACTCTCCTAATGTCAGAACAGGAGAAAGTATGTTTTCCCCAGAAAAAAAAAAAAAAAAAAAAACCTAGGGGAAGCATTACAAATAATTTTGTAAAAACAAATTCCTTCTCTTCATTTTGGAAATCCTTTTTTGTTTGTTCGTTTGATTGACAGGGATGATTTTTTTCATATTCACATCTCTCCTTTGAACTTTTTTGAGATTTAACTGTTTCCTAATCTAAGATTTAGAGATCTAAGATTTACAGGAAGTTTGGAATGTCTTGGTCTGAGGACAATTTTGACCACAGCTCATATAAGGAACAGACATTAAAAATGTTCAAATTCTAAAATTAGCCTCAACCCTACTTGACATTTAGGTTGTCCCATTCAAAAGATTTTATTTTCCAGAAGGGCTCCAGGATACAGAACCCTACATTCAGTCCTGGAATAAGCGTCCCAGGTTTCTCATATACATCTCTAATGTCCTCCCTAAGGAGTTTAAGGAGGCATCACATGCCTTGGATTAACAGCTTCCCAGGGCCACAAGGTTGTTAGAAATCTGGTGCATCAGACATAGAAATTCTTTGTTTATGAGGCCAGTCAGCTCTCTAAGACTGACCACAAAATGTTTTTTTCATGTATACCTAAGTGTTCAATACAAGATGCATACATGTAAACAGAAATACCCCTAATTATATGCTGGATTCATTTTAGTCAATGGGAAAGTTGTCAGAAAGGAATGGGAAGAGGATCTCAGCTGCCATAGAGAGTAAGGAACAGTCAGGTGTGTTAGGTCTCCCCTAAATCTGTGGCATATTCACCACCACCATAACTCCTATTGTAGGTCTGCAAGTGTAAGAAATATAGTACACAAAAACAATAATATTTATGTTTACCCACTGAAAATAAGAGAGAAGTCCTGCACAAAACAGCGCTGGTTAAAAGCAAGCAAGAACACTTTCTGCCAGAGGGAGGTATCTGAAGTATTCTTAAAGTCTAAAAAGCTACATCAGGAGTACACAGGGACATGTCACTAACAATCAAGCTTCCCACCTCAAATACCCTTCAGGGCAATTAGTTGAAGATAGGAGCTATTCTTCATTCCGTACTGGATCTCTTCCCTTGGTTTCGATACCTTATTTAAGTACAGTGCACAGCACCAGAAAGACAAACAAATCCATTAGTAAATATTTAAAGCAGCTTTTACTCTGAACACATGCCAAGGGCAAGCCATGTTTAGGTAAACCTGGCAGATGAAATCTTAAATGGTGCAAAACGCTGAGTATTGGAAGTATCAGCTGAGCAGCCCAAGCAAGAGAACATGATTGAAGAAACTGCACAGAAGCTTTCACACAGCACAGTTCTTTGTGTAAAGACTCATCTTTAATCTACTCCAGCCCCATGTTGACCAACATTTCACCTCACTGATACTACTGTTTGTGCCAGCACTAGGATGCACANACAGATACAGAAATATGACCAGTCAAAATTGAGAAAAACAGGACAAGCTAGTGAGTATGAAATATATTTGGTCCAATAAGTTTTGACTGCTCTTTTACTTTGAAGGAAAAGAAAAAAAAAAAAAAAAATTGTACTTTAATTCGAAGAAACTGTGGTGTACAGTCTGAGTGGAAGATGATACTGTTTCATTCTTACCAATCTGTACTAAATAAAAAAGTGTACTTAGGGAACAGGAAACCACTCATTTTTCCCTGGCACCAGTTTTTTAATTACTTGCCACTGTGCTGTCAGAGATGTAGGGTGAGCTGGGCCCAACTGGCTGCAGTGCATGTTCTGTAGCAGTCTGAAGTTAGGCTGTGAATAAATAAATCCTCATTTATTTATGGCTAAATCCAGTTGCATTCACTTGTTTAAACAGACTCTTATGGGAAATATTATAGTTAGCAAGATATTACTAATTGCTAGGACAATCAAGAACTCACAGTTAATTTAAATGTATTTAATGTCTTCTATTTATAGAACCATGCTTAATTTAATGAAAACTTGGACAATTTCTTTTAGTCCAGTTACTAATGTGAGTAACAAATGCTGGAAATATGTTATCACATATATAATGCACTCTTAATGTTCTTTTTTTATGTGAGTCCTGGTTCAAGACTGTCTGAAGCAGGGACTGGTGTGCAAGACATACTCTGCTACTTCTTGAAATTTTTCATTCAGGTTGACTTGAAAGTAATAGAGCCTGGGCAGGTGTGACAAGTTAACAGCCAAACTGACAGAGATTCTTTCAAATGCTTTGGTAGGTTTTGGCTACCATTTCTACCTGAACAGTGACAGAGCTTTCAAATGAAATGCCTTGCTGGGGTCTTTACTTGTAAAGAACAGAAGACCTCAAACAATTTACTGAGCATCCCATTCTCTTTTAATTTAACAGTGGCAGCAATTTCTCCTCTACAAAAAAGAGAAGTAACATGAGAAATATTTTAATTTTTTTTTTCATGGGACATGAACAGATTGAATGTATTTCCAAGGATTTCTGAGGAAAATAATCTGGTAAACATGACTTCACCAGGACCTTTCACCTTTACTCCTAAGTTATGTGGTCTACACATCCTCTTGTATGCATCCACTGTGATCTCCACCAGGCCAACATAAAGAGAAGAGACAGGGAGAATGTAGGGTACAGATGGCTCATGTCAAACTCAGCTGTGTCAGCTGTTTTCAATACTTTATGCTTTGATGATGAGTGGCATCAACCATATCATCTGTTTAACCAGATTCTGGTTCCAGTCATTTCACTTTTGCCCTGAATAACAGATAATTTGATTTAGCAGAATTGCCCTACTATCTCTATGGCTATCTCTATGGTCATCTCCTCCCTAAAAGAAAGGAATTTGAAGTCATTTTGAGAATTGACTGAATGGCATGAATCTGCCTCTCAATATGTGAACTAGAAGAGATAAATGATAAGTCTCCTTTGCTTGAATTTAAGCCATATGTCTCTTGAAGGTCCAAAACACATAAATAATACACAGTCTGTATTTTAGGCTCCTCACCATTTGGACAAGCAAAGGCTTCTGTCAAATGAGCTCTTGTGCCATTGTGAATGAAAAGAGAAAGCTGATCAAGTCTCTGAGCCATCAGCCCATCTCTAAGCTACTGTTCTGGTTCAATATTTTTAGAATTTCACCAAAACAATAGCCCTCAAGATACACAAAGGAGTATTTTGAAATGATGCCTCATATCTCCTTGGTTTGTCAGTCTGGGTACAGGTTTAGATGCTGAAAAGATGCGGGATTGAAAGTTCTCTTAAGGCTATTCTGCTTAAATAGTGGCAGCATGCCCTGAGGATACCTTATTAAAAAGCACCACCACAGTTACAAAAAATGCAGAGAAAAAATTATATATAGTTTCAAATATTTTACCAGATTAGCTTTCAGATTCAGATTTAATACCATTCATTACGCCACATATTAACCCAGTGTCTACCAGTCACAGCCACAGATGAAGATTCAGCTGATCTAATTTTTCCATTTATTAAAAAAGCTCCCTAGGCAAAACCCCTACAGTCTAAATACAGGTGATGATAGGCAGATAGGGATACCTAGGAAAAACTAGGAAACAATAAAGCAGCATCAGTCAGCAGGAGTAACAGTAGAAAAAAAATGACAGTGTTTTCACTAGTTATCACTTGGAAGACATAACTTCCGGACAAAAATTGACTCTCCTTAACAGTTTTTTACTGCTAATATGTTACTACTGCTAGCATTGCTACTTATTTTGTCATAATGCCTCCATCAGAGCTTGAAAAATACCGTCCTATCTTGCCTGTTGTTTATTATAAGCAGAGGAGCTGACCAGCCTCCACATAGCTACAGACGTTAAATTTTCATTTAACGTGAAGAAAAGAAAGTTTCTAGCACTTGTGCACATGAAAGCCTAGTTTTGAAAGCAAACCCGTGGACTCTGTCTTTGCCCTGCTGTAAGCTATCTGATGCAACAGCAGAACCAGCAGTAAATGAGTGCAGGGCATTTCCATATTCCCTGAGGATGGTGTGAGCTGGCTGGGTCACTGTAACACCGACAAAACTAGGTATAACTGCACTTTTCTGATGCGCTTTCTAGGGAAAATCTTGAGATAATTAATATCAGAAAGGTTTCAGACACATAGCATCAAAATGGACCGATATTCCAGGGGAATGTGTGTCCAGGTACCAGGAAGCATACAGAAGACCATGCATGACAACAGATCCCTTGCAGCTGAGAGCTGAAGTTAATTGCACTATTAACTGAGAAAAACTTCACCAGCTGGACACATTAAGAAAGAGGGAGTCTTCAAATGCACATAGACACCTACAAGCCAAATGTAGCTAAGAATCAACAATCTGGAAGCTAATAGGGAAGGCTGATCCCTCCCTTAGTGCTATCCAACTTCCTGGAAGGAATAATGCCACTGACCTTCATTTTCCCCATAGCACAGACAGGGTGGAGAGCTAGGCTGTGTCCCACTGAAAAACTGCTGGGCTACTGTGCGTTATCTTTCACCTTTCCTTTTTTTGTTTGTTTGTTTGTTTTAAATACGTGTCTGACTGGGTTGTTCAGATGGCAGGACATCTGGTACAGTTTTAGGCCCTGCTTTAATTTAATGATTTAACATCTAGTACACAGGCTTGTTTTACCACAGGAATTTTTTGCCTCCCACACTTTTCTTTCTAATTGGAACTATGTAAATCATAGGCTGACAGTGCTATAATAAATCAGCTCTAGTACGTCTGCTATTCATTTAAATAACAAATTGGAACTTTTTATTTCTAAATGTTACATCTTGGCCATAATAAGTTGTGCGTATATGATAAATGTGGAGGCTTGCTGTGCTCTGTTAACTTAGTTTATGAAGCACACAAAGAGGGCCTAACAAGACAGGTTTCAATAAGTAATCTTCCTATTGCTGCTGTAAGAGGAACACTGTGTTACGTGCTGCATGATCTTAAGTCAGTTAAGGCATAAGCTTGAGATATACTGCATAGCAGCCCGGGCGTAAATTTCTCAATGTTCCCCAGGTTCAGCCACTGAGCATCAGATAATGGAAGGCACTAAATTAATTAGAAAAGAAAGTGACCTAGCTCTATTCCCAGATGTGTCACTGACTTGTCATGTGCCTAGGAGCAAGCCACTCCCCGCAGCTGGGCTTCAGCTCTCTCTGCTTTGTCTGAGTGGTCTGTGTGAAAACAAATCCCTCACTTTGGAGGAGAGGCGTGCTGTGAGCATGCAGAGCTCAAAAGCAATAGGCACCCAATTGCAAACACGTCCATTAAGTGCTCTAGTGTACCCCAGCCACTTTGTTGTCATAGCATAAATAATATTAATCATACCGATAGGAGATGAAAAACAAAAAAA
>VWZN01020024.1:343214-354841 GCA_013396955.1 Regulus satrapa | reverse complement strand
TTTTTTTTTTTTTCTTCTTCAGTTAAAGAATTCAGGCTGTTTGAGAGCTTCATCTATTCACTAAGTCAAAAACAGATTGTACCCAAAAGCTATCGAGTGGCAAAATTGCTGTATGCTGTAGCTTGTTTCAAAATAAATGGACCCATTGAAAGTTGTTAAACCAGAATGGGAAGAAAGGTGGCCTTATTTTCTAAACTTACACACATGGAGACGTTGCTGTCATGGTATCTTGTGGACAGTAATGGTAGCAGGCAACAAAAGTTCAGTTTTCTTTGAAAACACTGATGGAAACAGCTCAAGGCTAACAGATGTAGACACTTTAGGGTTTGGAAATGAAGTTCATTCTGTTCACTGCTGCAGGTGATTTGATTTTAGTACCTGAAAAATGTCACTTAGGATTCAATTCTGTTGCAAAAGCACAGCATTTAGAGTATTTGGAGATGTCTTCAGTAATGGCACTTGGTCTTCAGCCCAGCCCTATGCATGTGCCATTTGTATCTCAGGGAATCTCACTTGCTGGTGGACACCTGCCTTTTGAAAAGCAAATTAAGTGCAATTAAATAGCAACAATGTAGGATTGCATATTAGCTTGCAGTCCAGTTTGAACTTAGCTATCTTTTGACTGTCAGACTTTGTAGAGTTATGGAATTGTAGGAGGGGAAAAAGACACCTACACCTGATCTGTTAATTTGCGAGACAAGCACCTGCTTTTAGTTTTCCCTTAGTCTAAGGTCCCTTTATCACTGAGAATATCAAAGAAGGACACGTACAAAGTTAGATGGTTGTCGAGCACTTTTAATAAACTCCCAAGATCTTTCCAGGCGCTGTTTGACTCACACTAGAGGATAAACAACAGAAGATTCATAGGTTGCATGGCTCACCTTCCTTCTCTGCAGTGACTTTGCCCAGAAGACAGGAGAAAAAAAGAGCTGGGGCTGCACTGAGGCGCACAGATAAAATTTGCAACAACAAAGGGAATCTTTTTTGTTGAACTCAGATGACTCAGGGAGAAACTCCAACATCTGTTCTTGGCAACTGAGAGACCACTGGGTAGAAGAGAGGCACTTTCAAACAGCTGAAATTATCACCTCTGACTGGTCTGAGTATGTCCAGGACTAAGAGAAGAAATTGTGAGCTCATTTCTCTGTCACCAGTTGGAAGTGTAGGAAAATAAATGGAATCAAGAGGTAACAACACCATGGTGTGGGCCGGGCTGAGTAGGCTTTGCCCTCACCAAGCTTTTTTTGCAGTAGCAATATTAAAGGTGAGGTACCTTGCTATCTTCTCTTTCGGTGTCACCCAGTTTACCAAAAAGCCTAAAGAGAACCTGAGCCCTAAACCAATAGGTCCTTTACATAGAAAATAAAACACAATCTGAATTTTACCAGCCTCTTGTATAGCCATAAACTGCCCCCAAGCCCTTTTCGACCTCTGTAAATTCTTTTGAACACAGTTGTTCCTTTCTGACCTTTAGCTCTCAGCTTGTTTCAGTGAGTTATCTTAGTGAGGTGGTAGCAGAAAATCTGGAACTAATTTACTTGTTTTCACACATCACTACTATGAAAATAGCATACTGACATGAAGTCTTGGGCAACAGAATCAGAGGGACTTTTCATACTGCCTTTGAGAAGTAAGGGAATTCACTCAGTTCTTGAACTTCTATAGGAATACTTCTTGCAACACAGCTTAGGCTAACACAGAAGTCCCCATCACCTTAAAAATATATGGTTCTCTAAAGCTTAATGTTCATGGAAAGTTTAACTGCCTTACTGTTGCTAGTGAAACAAAAAGAATTATACATATATATGCCACAGTGCTAAGTGAGAAACCTACTGCTAAGGGATTGGCAAAATTCAGAGAAAGATAAAACCTGAATAATCAGATTAAATAAGTGTCTTCTCAGAGTCTGAATACTTTATCAGTAGTTCATAGAAAATGCATCTGAATTAATAGAAAATGGTGCTGATGAAGCAGCAGGAGTACTTCCACAGTTTCTTTGCCTTACAAGAAAATGTGCATTGTATCATATAAAAAAGCACTTTGTTTATTGGATAAAAAGTATTTTATATTCTTGCACCATAGAAGTGTTAAGTAAATCTTTGCATACCTCAAGTCAGAATCCCATCAGATTTTAAACTATCAGGACCACACAAAATGAGTCCAGGATATGCCCATGCCTGTTGTAAGAAAACTTCACAAAATTAATTCTGAAAGGACATTTTGCATAAGCAGCATCTCTCACTTCTCTCAAACAGTTTCATAGTCTGTGCCTTAAGAGGTAAATTTCAGTTTAGCACAAAAGCATCCAGCTTCTTAGCTGCCACAAATGTTAATGAGAATCTTTTGGCTAAACCTCTTCCTGCAAATTGGAAAGTTTACATTTAAAGGTCAGAAGGTTTCCATGGCATTTGAAGACAATGAAACATATTCCCAGGGCATTCTTTATTCTACCACAGAAAATCAAGTTGCTGAGACTGAAAAATCCTCCCAGTTGCATTTATTAGGGTTTTCAAAGAAAAGAAAACTACATTGGTTATTAAAATAGCTAGAATCCAGCCAGATTCTCCTGTACTTTACTCTGAGAATAAACACAAAGCAAACTGTGTCTGTAGCAAAAATGAGTGATTCAGAATTATTTCTAGGCTTGCAAGTTTGAGTGAGGTACACAGCTGGTTTTGAACAAGTTTCTACCTGCCAAGTATGTTTCTACCATAAAGCAATGGCAAAACCAACAACAACAGAAAAAAAAAAAAAATTCAAGAGANAAAAAAAAAAAAAAAAGACAGCCACTAAGTGGGTTTGAAATTTTTGGGTGGTGTTTCATGAAAATAATTGTTTAAACTCCCAAAAGAAAAGGAGAAGAAAAGGGTGGCACAGAAGTCCCACTGCTCTCAGGAACTGAATTTGTCCTATAATTTGAATATGGCCATTTATCTGTTTTGTAGGATTTTTGGCCTTGGGCTTCAGAAGACAGGTAGCTCATGTTTCTTGCCCTTTAATACACAGCAACCCTCCTAGGATGAAGTGATCAGTCCAAAAGGATAGGAACAAGAAATGCAGTAGCATCTTCTCTATTACTTTTTCACAACATTATCCTACAGAATCTGTCTAGGCACAGATTTAAAGCTGTTTTCTCCAGGTAATTGCAGCAGTAAACTGGTTATGTCTTTCACAGCTTTATGAAAAAGAGTTACAAAAATATAATTCTCCTAAAGGTGCCCTACCATAATCTCCATTGCATGGCCTTGTGCTGTATTAAAAATGCTAATGTTTCCTGAAGAAGCAAGAAAGAAAAGTAGATAATTGGATTTTCTTCTGTTTGTCAGGAACATACCACTCAACACCAGACACTGAATGGAAGAGATACTACTGTCTAGTAAGTCATGGTAATTGAACAGCTGACCTAAAAGGTCATTTGACTGTGAACAATAGGTATCTGTTAAGGATTTATCACTGCTCCTGATTTTATTATCAAAGCCTTGTTTATAAAAAGTCACAAATGCTTAAGAGGAGCAAGCACTTTCTTCTGTTATCTGGATTTTTATTCATGTGACTTTGCCAATCTTAGAAGAATTATCTGTGATTTATAGTAACCAGGGATAAGAATCAAGACAAAGCTTGCTTCTTTAAGTTAGATATGTGTCCCATCTATTTCATCGGGCTATTTCAAATTAATGTAATAAAATCAGATGTGTTCTGTTTGGCCATAAATACAGATTAAAGACAAACCAGAACATGTTCTTGATGAAAACTGACACAAGAGAAGATGAGCTGCATTAACTGAATGTCTATGGTAATAAATGGTGGAAAATGCTGAAAATACTCCTTCATCAGCCAGACAAATCGCAGGTGTAAGAAATCTTGTTCTATCTGCGACCATTCTTGTATAGATCCTTTTGTTAAAGTTCAGGTACTGAAAAAAATTCCTCAATAAAAGACAGAGTCCATTCTCCAGCAAACTTGTACTTGAAAAAGAAACATTTTTTTTCTATTCTTTGTATTCTGCTANTCCATTCTCCAGCAAACTTGTACTCATGATGAGAAACTTGAAAAAGAAACTTTTTTTTTCCTATTCTTTGAATTCTGCTGATGTAAAATTAGGCAATTTTTAAATTTATTTGTAATAGTTAAAATAATTTCTACTGAGCCTTTTATTGAAAAGTGTTGATTTTGAAATGTGCTGTTTTCATGTTTTGTATTTTCTTCTATTATTTCCTATATTTTTATTCCGTACACCTTTCTTTTCTTTGTCCCTAACTTTCATCACATTCATCCATTTTCTTTATTGCCAGTTAGATCGGTGGCTTGCACAGGAAAAGAAGGAATGAAGGTGAAGGAAAATTAAAAGAATGAGAAAAGGAAAATTGAGAAGGAAGAAAGAGATAATGCATGAGTCAATATTACAGTGTAAGTTAAATCAGGGGGAAAAAAAATCTTTTAAAATAAAATGCCTAATCTCCTGAAAGATTTGTCAGCTGTATTTTCTGAGATCACTTAACCCCAGTTTCTCTGTTCTGTGTGTCACTATACTAAGTGTCATAACTATCAACTCCAAAGGGCAGTTAAGTCCTGGGTTAGGGAAACAGGGCAGACCTGTCACCGGCTAGAGGCCCCATTCCTTCTTGGCAGCACATCTCACACCAAATCCACTACACCATATAAGGGGACTCCCAGTTTATGGCAACTGCCATCATGGTGATGGCTGTACTGAAGTCAGTGGCCACAGGGAAGCGTCCCAGAGCCCTGATCATCATCCTGAGTGGGTGGCACCATTTGCATTCCTAAGACTTCCCAAGAGCCGAGTGCTGTTCAAAGTGATCCTCTGTTTTTCAGTGACCAGTTACATAGTGAAAGCCAGTGCCAAAATTGTTGCACAGAATCTGAACCCCTGCAGTCTTTCCTGCCTTGTGCAGTTCCTTCCCCAAATGTTATAAAATAACAAATATTAAACTGCTAAACAATCTTAGGCACATTAGCATTATTTCCACTGAAAATATATGCCTGCTGTTGCTTACTTAGAAAACATCCCATTTAATAGTGCTGTGGCTACTCAAGCCACTCAAGCTGCCTCTGACTTCCAGGGTATGCTAGCTCTTTTTATCCACTAGGGACTATGATTTCCCCAATTTTACTCTGAATTTCTATCTTCAGTACTGCAAGTTATTTATATGACAAGTTTGCTCAAGTGAATTTGATTTGCCATTGAAGTGTTGAAAATAAACTTACAGGTGTTTGGAAAATTAAACTTGACCTTTCAAACCTGTGGAACATCATACTTTATACTGCAACTCCTTGCCATGTAAGCTCCAGCTACTGATGATGAATAAACAGAGATAACATCAACTAATTTAACACAATGCTCACAGAAACATCATTGTTTCTTTATTGAAACAATTTATTATTCTTGACATCTACTTTAATTTCAGTTGGTTTTTTCTCTATGACATATCTGCATAGACAGTTGACATATCCACATCAGCATTTGTGACAAATGGCAGTGAAGGTAAGTTGCCATGATAGGAATGTCAAACAGCATGGACACAGATACAGAATGTCAGCTTTGCAGTTCTGAAGTGGAGAGTCTCTGTTTTAAAATAAAACCCACTCTGAATGTCAAAAATTCAAAGGGATATGTTAGCTAAATGCTGCAGTTTAATTTAGTTTCTGTCAAAGTCAGTGGTTCATCTTTGGATAGCTACCCTTTTTCAGAATGTGCTGATCTGTAATTCCTTTGAGCATTACTGCTTGGACTTAATTGGCAATATAACTGAATGATCAGGGTTTGTGATGCCCACAAGCATTTTCTTCAGAAGAACAACATAAAGCACTTGGATCAGTAACAGTAGTACATCAGTAACTGCCAAAAAAAAAATTTTTTTTTTTCTAGTATTAGGTAAGAACACATATATGAGCTTTCATGCTCTACTGATCTTGTTTCTAATACAAAACTTCAGAATGTCCCTTGTTGCCTCTTTTTTACATGCTAGTGGAATGATGGGTTTTGTATCAATCCTTTAAAAATGCATATTACAGTACTCTCATGATGGAAACTAGAGTCAGCCTTCAGCCCACTGAAGTCAGACTAAAGAGTCTAATTGATTTCAGTGAGCACTTTATTGTATCCTAAGCACATATCTCTCAGCATAGCTAGGAAAATACTTGAAAAATCAATTAAACTTATCAAGAGGAGCAAACTGGCCATTTTCCTAAGATTTCTCTTTTCATTTTATATAGTGGTGGGAGATCATGGGATAGACTTGACACTTGGCATTTTCTTTTCCTTCTCCGTGTCTTTGCAGAATTATGCCCGACACCCTCAGGCTGTCGCTGAGGTGTCTGCAGAGGGCAAAGCAGAAGAAATGCACACAGGAAAAATGAAAGGTGATTCCGGCAGACAACAGACTCCTGTTAGTCTGTCAAAAGAATTTGTGCTTTAGGTATTTTTGCCACCATTCTTGTCAGCTTCAGGTTGGCATCTTGGGAGTTTACAGAAGTCCTTGTCAGAACAATACAAGCAGAATTATAGAAAGAGAAATGAAGGAGACAATGCAAAAGGAGAGACTTAAGTTTAATTGCAAAACTGCACTTTTCCATTTCAATGTTTTTTCTGCTAGCTGGTCTCAAGCTGACACTTGACTCTTGTAGGTGTCCTTTAGCACAACTAGATTATGGAAGTAGAGGGAAAACTGAGGGAGGAGAAATTCTTGGCCATGATGAGCAGTTAGGTTCTTTCTCTGTGCAGAGAAATTAACTTTCCTTGGAAAAATACTCCCCAAAATGATACAGGCTAGTTAAATGTTTTGAGGGTTTTTGTTCATTTGTTTTTGTGGGTTTTTTCTTTTTTAGTGATTCTAGATTATCTATCTAGTTCATGTCCTATAATGTAACTGAAATCTTTCTCTTTTAGCATTGGTGCAGTACCCACTACACAAACTGTGTAGGTTACCTATCCTAAGTTCCAGAACATTTAGAAAGGACCAACTGTAACATTCTTAATTTTTATTGTATTCTTGGGATTTTTCTCAGCACACACTATTTTAAAGGCAGTACACCTTACAATGACAAGGGGCTGACACAGTTCATAATCAAGATTCTTAACTCTCTTCTCAAGGTATATAATCTCTCATGCAGTCAGAGGAGGCTGAATGCACAGTTTAAAAGTGATTGCAGCTATTCTTCCCCATGTTCTTCTAAAGTTTTTGTCCTAAACTAGTCAGTGAAGCTTTAAATTGGATTTACTTCAATGCTTTTCAGGAAATATTTGGAACTCATTCTATGATTTTGATTAATCTAGAATGTTTATCTATTATGTGAATATGTAACATTTTGTATGCTTGAAGTGGCTCAAGGATACCATTCTAGACTGTAGTGCAGCACAGGAACATTGAGAAAATAAGTTCTATGCGAGGAGATATAGGTGGAGTTTTTATCAGGACACATTAGCATTTTATCTGAAATCAAAGATTCCTTCTGGTGGAAGAGGGTCCCCTCTCACTTGCTTCTTGTCAATATTGGTCAGTTTGCAAACATCAGGATAGTGACATATCTGAAATACCACTGTAGGACAAGAATATGGAAATTTATTTAAATTGTACTTACTAGAAATAAACCAGTAAACAATGTTTCTCTCTACTGTTCCATTTCAAATACCTGTGACTTGTTGGAAAGAGAGGCGTACAAAGGCCATTAGTGGCCTCTTCCTTTGGAAAGGGGAGGAAGGATTTTGTTGTATTATGCAGCAAATAACTTCACATTAAAACACTGTCATTTCTAGGAAGCAACTTCCATTTGGGAGAGTTTTACTGGCCAGAACAGGGCTCTGGCAGATATAAGAGGGCTGCTATCAAGGTGTCTTATGATCTCTAAAAAGAAATGGAGCAGTTATATATGTTTATATGTTATAGTTCTATATGCTTTATGGAAATTAACAGTAATATAGTGAGGAAGGATAATGTGGAATTGGTAAGTGTATAAACCAGATTTGACAATGCTAAAAGTTTTTTGCAAGAGAGGTTGAGGTTTCTTTTTTCAGTCAATAGCATGGTACAGTGGTGTAGTGAACAGTGGCACTCAATGAGACAAATCATGATTCACCAAAACATTTTCAGGAAGATGAATAAACACACTTATATGACTAATGGCATATAAGCAAGGAATTTCTATAGATAGGTCCAGGAAGTCACCAAATGGCATTGACCAATTAGTTCAAGCTTATTAATTCTTCTCAGATGTCCAAGCAATTAGATGCCTCATCATCCTGTCTTTGCCTGTAGATGAGACCATGATCCAGAATGCTTTTCTCAAACTAGGCCAATTTGATGCAGCTTTTTTGTCTATTTCCTTTATTAAAAATGTAGACATGCACCTTACTAGTGTATTATTAACCCACTTCTCAAACTTGTGGGGAAAATAGTAAGTTATTTTTCTTGTTTTCAGTATTTCTTGTTCTTTTATTTCATCAGTCTAGTCTACATGTGTGAATATGAAGATATATGTTATCTGTAACCTATGCCAGCCTACAGGCTGAAACCTGTGTCAGAATGGGCTAAATATGCACACTATTGCAAGAAGAATTATTAAGGTGCAAGAAAAGCATATCTCTGTTCCAGCTGAACAGTACCAGAACCAAAGTTGTCTTGTTCCTGAGGTAAAAAAAGCCAGAACTACTCCTGATGGAAGAGGGTTAGGGAACATTTGAACATACTGAACGTGTGCAAGTCCATTCTGCCATAAGCACTGAGGGAGGTCCCAGATGTCACCAAGAGGTCACTGTGAAAGCCATAGCAATTGGGAGACGCTTCCAGAAAAGCAGAAGAAAGGAAATGTCACTTCTGTCTTTAAGTGGAGCAAGAAGGATGATTAAGGGAGCTAAAGGTTTTTTCAGCATCACCTCTCACCTGGGGAAGATGCTGAAGCAACTAATCCTGAAATAATTTCCAAGTATATTGAAGGTGATTGGACATAGTCAGCAGGTATTTATAGAGGGGTCCTGAGCATTGTGGTCTATCCAGTTTCGTTCTGAGCCAAGGGGCTGGGGTAGATGGAATCCAAAGGTCCCTTCCAATCTTAGTTAATCTGTGACCCTGTGATCTTTGCTTTAGGATAATATTAATTCCCACAAGTTCTACTACCTAAGGTGAATCATAAAATTTACTGTTCTAGTCTTATGTTGAAAATTGAAAGGATAATCCTCAGGGGATATTTCACCTGAATAAACTTTAGTTAAAAATTTTAAAAGAGAGTATATTTCATAGCTCTGTCAAAAGAAACGTAGTCAAATATATTATTTTAACAACTTCAATAAAGAACCTCCACAAAACCAAATATGAACAAGGAAGAAAATCAGAAGTTAATCAGCAGTTCCACAGAATTCAAGGAAATAAAGACATCCTCTAACCCAGTCTAAAATCTCATCATGTCAGGAAATCTCAGAAGATACTCAAATGTCATTAAGAGTGAGAGAGCTTGCTGAAATCTACAGATCACGTTTTCTCAGACACGATTTTTATTCTTCTTCCTATGATTTTTTGAAAGGGAGTGTAATTTCTACCTGTGATTATTCTCATATTGCCCAGAGACACTATTTTAGTAAGCACAATATTGGAGACATTCTTTACATACTACTGAGAGAACAGACTTTCATTAGTTCAGTCTTATTTCCCTCTAGGTTGCCCTTGGACTGCATCCATCTCTCCACCCAGTGAGATTTAATATTCCAGCTTTTGCAACAATATCTAGAATTACATGGTGATCACCCCACAGTCTTACAGTAACCTGGTTCATTCCATTCTATCTTCTCCTGCTCCTCTGAATTGATATTTGTCTCTGGAGGAAATGAAAGTTGAACATTACTTTCCTGAAGGTAAGAGAGTTTTTATACATTTTTAAACCAATCATAGTGGTTATTTTATTACTTGAGCATTCAAAGAATGAAAAAACAATCCCCCGCTGAGAGTCATAGCTACTGCTGCCCCTTCTCTCCTATTGTTCCTGCTATCAAGGAAATGATACAGGCAGGTACTCCAGGCACTTCAAAGTGAGTGGAATACAGATTATTGCGTAAATTGGATGCTTATAAAAAGTTACATCTGAGAGAGCTCACAAGACTGGAGATAAAAGTGTGCAGTGGCCATAGCCCTTAACCTGGAAGCTGAGAAGTCTAGGAATGTGTAATTTTCTATGGGACATTGATGCTCCCAGTTCAGACGTAGCTTCTATAAAATTTCCCTTTTCAAACCTGTAGCATGAGCATGACACTACTGAAGGCATCAGCAATGCCCTTTGAAGTATCAAGCAATGGATTGAGCGACTAATCTGTAAAATATTTCACCATATGATGTGATATGGTTGGGATCAGCCCTAGGTCCTTTACAGCACTGCTGCCAAGAGATCCAGATGCACCGGCAGCCCAGGACACAGCTATTTCATGGACCAGCCAGAGCACCTGGCTGTGCATTCTCATGACAGACCCCACCCCTGTGGCCACTGAGAGCTGGAAAACCCCAGACAAAATGCCAGTAGCTTGTTGGAGTCTGGCCGCAGCTTCACTCCCAAATATCCATTCCATGGGAGATTGCTTACACCTTTACCCTTTAGAAGGCATAAAACCCACAGAAGTTTAATCAGCCTTTGCACATTAGACCACTCCCCTTGTCTTTATTGTTCCTTTGCTTTACCAGTTGCTGGTGATCATTCACAACCATGATCACATCCATCAAACAGCTGGATAGTACATTTTCAGTTCTCCCACTCTCTGATCCAGGTATATATCACTTGCCCCTTTACCTAACTCTATCTGCCAGCACATGACAAAGGAAAGTAAATTCAATTTCCCAAGTTGCTTACCACATTGGACTGCCTGCAACAAGAGACTGATAATCTGGAATTCTGCCCTGTCATACTGAATGGCAAAATCCATCTTGAGCACACCACAGTCAGCCTAAGAGACGATCACACCTATTTAAAAATGAAACAGATGATTTTTTTTTTTTTTTTTTGGGGGGGGGGGGGGGGGGGAAAGGGGGGGGGCAGGGATAGANGGAGAAATAAAAGAATAATATTGCTCTGTATCCTTTGTATTTGTTGTAAAATGCCTGCAGGTTTTCAGAGATCTTGCAATTATTAGAGTAGACAGGATATATTTATGTGTTGCTTAGAAAGAGAAATGTTTTCCTTACTTTTATAAACAAGTCTTCTGTATCTTTTGACACCTGCAAGCATAATTTGTCTGGTTCCACACATCACAATGTTTTCTGCTGTCTGTTAAGCCTCTATCTGCATTTAAACACACTACAAAATTCAACTAAGAATATAAATAAAGAATCAATATTATTATTTTATTCCCTATATTTTTTTAATTGACAAAGTGCAAGAATAATTTTTGAATATTGTATAAGCATTAATATAATCAAAATCCTAGAATCATAGAATAATTTAGCTCAGAAAAGACCTCTGAAGTATTCAAGTCTAGCCCTTAACCCAGTCCTGCCCAGGCCACCACTACACCATGTCCCTAAGCGTCACATATATGCATCTTTTAAATACTCCTAGGGCTGGTGGCTCAACCACCACCCTTGTCAGCCTGTTCCAATGCTTGACAACCCTTTATGAGAATTTTTTTTTCTAAT
>VWZN01020024.1:301592-333884 GCA_013396955.1 Regulus satrapa | reverse complement strand
AAAAAGAAAGAAAAGAAAAAAAAAGGTTTTTTAAGCAGTTTTTGTTCATTACTTGTGTAGGAGTTGAGAGCTCTTTTGTTGAAGTAGGATTTCTACTACTTAGAAATAAGCATAAATTAAATGTTTGAAATATTCTGTTTGCCACCTGAGTGAAAATGTTCACAGTGGTTCTTGTTTTGACTTTAGTTGTAAATAAAAACAATCCACTTAGGTAAGCTAAGAAAGTTAGTTCCCCAGAAGTGGCTTCACCAGAAAGGTTAATTGTGCCAGGGAAAGGATAATGCTTGCCCTTGTGTCTAATCAAGACACTGATAAGCTCTCATTACTCTTACTTAACCTGCAGGAGAAACTGGAAAGCCAGAATTTGTGGTGTGCCCAGCTGATAAAGGGATTGCTTCCCTTTCCCTGTCTGGTGCCTGGGTGTCCTGTGCAGTTACACAAACTCAGCCCCATCAGATGCCACAGGAGCGTATGTGCAGCACCAATTGAGGCTGATGCAGCAGGCTTAAGCTCCTTATCTCACTTCAATCCATGCTGCATGTTTTATCATTCATGGTTACTCATTTTGAAATGTAGAATAAAAAGTCCTTTTTTCAGTAATATTTCTTCTTTCCTTTCCTCTGCCAGTTTTATTGCAGTGTCCCTTAATTGCTGTCTTTCACTAAAGGCTTCCAGGTTTCATCATGCCAGTAAATAAATTGTTTCCATTTATAACTCCAAATAGTCTATTCGTAGCTGTCAATGGCTAATATATTCATTCATATCCTGAAAGGGCCCCACACCAAAACCTAATTAACATTTTCAGAGCAGAAGAAAATTGTGTGGAAGAAGCATTCTCTCTAGCCTGTATAATACATACTTGCTCATTTTTCCTTCCCTGGTTTTGTGTCCTTTACCCATATTTGAATGGATTTGTTCTAACTCCCTTTGCTTTAGGCATGGCACATACAGGCCTCTGTTCCCCCCAAGAAGTCTGTGAAAGGCATTCTTTTGAGAGCAGTGAGTATCCTAGTGCCATGAGAAGGCTTCCCACAGGTCTCAAAGTTTATTGTGAGGACACATGTAGAGCCATGGCCAAAGCTACATTCCTGTCTGCTCCCAAGCTGTATTCCTGCACTGCTCCTCCTGCTCTCATGGTCATATGTTCGAAGTGAAAATTTAGTTGGCCAGACTTAGTAGTTTAAGATTTCATTTAATGGAAGAGGAAGCCCTTCTCTGGTGGTTCAGACCATTTGAAAATGTCTTAATTCCATTCTGGAATGGAATCTCTCTCTCTACTGCAACAGCTAGTCTTTGTCTCCCCTGGCAGTAGACAATAAACAACTTAATATAATATCCTAAACATCTCAGAGATACAGAGATATGTCCCACGGTGTAAATGCATCAACAATCAGCATGCCCCCTACCATTCAGCTGAGACCTTCCCCACCTGCACAGGTTTTGTGCTTGGGTCGTGGCAGCTGGAAACTCAGCCTGTCCCCACCCCCACCACTCCCTAAATCTAACCCTAATAGGACAAATTCTCTTAGCATTCAATAGGGGAACAATGCAGCTGAGTCTTCAATAATTCGGCACTAATCTGATACTGTCTTTGTTAAATGGGTCTGGACTTTCTGTTGTGAGAAAAGCTTTCCCAGACTGAACTTTGTTCTCCTGCCAGATTTTTTTGTTTGTATTTCATTTCTGAGAGTGGCTTACCCAGAAGAATTGATATGTACACATACCCACTTTGCTCTTTCATAGGCAGAATTTGTTCACATGAGTGAAAAAATTGAGTGACCTCTATTCAGTTTCCAGCACCAGAACTACTTTGGCTGAACACTGAGGAGACAGATCCTACAGGGAAGCCGCTCACTGACCAGGGAGACCTTAGAGCAGCCTTCCAACACCTAACAGTTCCACAAGAGAGCTGGAGAGGGACTTTTCCCAAGGACATGCAGTAATGGGACAAGGAGGGAAGGCCTCAAACTGAAATAGATTAGATTTAGATTAAATACTAGAACGAACTTCTTTGCTGTGAGGGTGGTGAGGCACTGGAACAGATTGCCCAGAGAAGTTGTGGATGCCACATCCCTGGAAGTGTTTAGAGTCAGATTAGATGGGGTCCCCAGCAATCTGGCATAGTAGGTGTCCATGCCCATGGCAGTGGGCATTAGAACTAGATGATCTTCAATGTCCATTTCAACCCAAATCATTCTGTGATTCTGTGAAATTAAGCTCTTTCTGTGAATTTCAAAGCTGAAACTGGTATGCACAAGAGAGACCAAACATTTTTACTGAAGTGAGTTAATGCCCTTTTTGAATAAGTATTGTACATATTTTAATTGATAGTAGAAGAAGCTATACTAACAAAAATATTTTTTTTTTAATCATCATCATCTTGTCTTGCTTCAGATTGGAGAGCACAACACATATGACTGCAAAAACAGTTCATTCTTGCTTTTCAATGACACTGAGCATTGTGTTCTCATAAATGTGTGAAGTGCAGCTCTCCTTTCTTTATGAACCTTGGACCTACTGTTTCTGTGGCACAATTATTTAGTTATTAATTTACATAGAAAAAAAAAATTAATAAAATTGCCTGCAGCAGAATTTTGTCATTCAGAGGTCTAATCCCAGAGTGATTCTCTTTGTAATTGTTTAGAAATTAACTACTTGGCTGTTTTTAAGATGAAAGAGTAAAGAAGTTTTTTAACTTAAAATAATTTGCCTGGGGTTTGTTTGTTTGTTTGTTTGCTTGTTATGGTTTTTTGTTGGGTTTTTTCCTAAAATAATATTAAACCAAGCGTTACAGGCAGTTTTTAAAACTTACTGATTTTACTACTGCAATGTAGTGAAAGGGTTCTGTTCAATAACTGATAGCCACTTCAGGCCAGAATCATCAGTCAGCATGCAACAGTGCTGGCCATCAGGTGACCCCCATCTCTGGGGGACTGCTGTAACAGGTGTTACTCGGGCTTCTGTTGCAAATTGCTGGTTTAATCTGTAAGCTTGAACATCCTTCTGCTAATAAAGCCTTTGTACATCAAGAGCAGAAAGGCGCTCTCTCACAGAGACATGGCAAAACCCCCATGTTCTACAAACAAATGCTCTGTATGAAGCATTGTGAAGTCAACAAAAAATTATTTTTAAATTACTTTTTTTTTTCTTTTCCTAAGTGGATGTTTACAATAACAGTTTACATATTTCCTTGAAGGCTTAAATTTTAATAGCACACTTTTTCGAGAGTTTGAGAAAATGGTAACAAATGGATTCCAGGGAGAGGGTTAAGATACTGAGGCAGAAGGGAATAAGGCGCTTGGGAAAACTCTGGGTAAACTGATTAAAACAGGGATTCTTTTTCCCTACCTCATAAGGAACAAACCAAACTGGTTGTCTAGGTTTCCTGTGTATGTAAAGAATACCCAGTGGGCAATTCATCACAATTAACTTAGGTGTTTGTTTTAGATTGAGAGAAAGTAAATGTGCACTGAAGGTATATCCTTTCTCTCCACTAACTATCAGGGAACTGAAAGATGTGGTTTAAATTAGACACATGTTTTAGACAGCAATGTGAGATGATATATATGCCTTGCAAAGTAAAAATGAGAGCAACATCAACAGCTAAGAATCAAAGGAAAATGCAATGGGCCTTTGGAGTAATAGGAAAAACATGGAAGATGGGAAATAACATAATTAGGTAATCAAGTGGGATCACACAAAAGGATTTGAAGAGAAAGACAAAATGGTTTCACAGCAACCAGGTGAATCTGACTGGGCTGTCTTACAGTATAAAAGAAAATAGAGAAAGTGATTGGGGAAAAGGTTTGCAATAATCGCTGCAAAAGTTGCTCAATGCACGGATACAAGAGTCTCCTGTATGGATGCAGAACAATTGCCAATCTTTGGGATATTGTGAAAATACAAAGGGTATTCAACCGCAGTACCTTCAAAAGATGAGGAAGGCGCTGAAGGTGAAAATGGGTTGCATTATTACTGCAGTGGAGATAAAAAATATATATGCCAAATCAAGTGAGAAAAGATTTTCTTTTGTCTTTGAACCAGATCTAAACCTCACAAAGAGAAAAGGTCTATTGCATGTTAATATGGATTTTTTTTCTGGTTGCCTATTGGGGCAGGATTGCTGGCTGAGAAACTAGAGATAAAAGAAATAGTTACATGGAAAATCTTAAACCCTAAACTATAAAAGGGAATCTATTCCATTGAAAAATAAATAAAATTTACATGATAAAATAAAGAAATCTGCTCCTTGGTTATGCATTATACCACCAAGTCTTAACAGTCTGGCTACACATTTAATAGTCTCAGTTCATAATATAACAATTAATGTTACATAATCCGGACAAGAAAGAGGAGATAATCTGATTCAACCAAATCAGAATAATGAAATTATAAATATCAAATGACTGCAAAATGTCTTCCAAGGCTGGCTCATTTGGACATTTTGGGAAATTGTATTATAAAAGCCTGTGGTGATCATCAATAACCTGTGTTATCTGAAGTCCATCACAGGGTAACTGAAAGCACTTTAAGAGCAGATCACTGCTTTGTAACTCATATTTAACTAAAATATTTTATGTTTTCCTTGCCCATCTTCCCAGCTCAAAATGTGAGCTGTTCTTCTTTCTGTTTTTCTAGGAATTCATCTAGGACTCCTATTTTTCTCTGTAATGTTTTGACTGCATTTTAAGCATAAATATTATGAATCCTTCCCTGTCGACTTTTGATTTACCAAACATTTGGCCAAGTCAATGAACACATTAAGCTCACTACATAATACCAGATGGCTTTATGGGCTTGTGTCCTCTCCTGGGCAAATCCTGCTGTCATCTCTGAGCATCTGCACAGAGCCACAAGGGATGTGTGCACTTTTCATTCATTCAGCTGGGTCAGTCATCATTAATATTCGTAGGAGGAGAGGAGGTGTCAGACAAGAGAATTGGTTCTGGCTTCTGTTAGCACATTGACATGTCAATCATCCACCCTAGAGGCTGCCAGGCCCAATTTAGAACAAAAGTAACTGCTGGGCTGAGCACAACACAAAAGGAGACGAGATTTCTTTGTGTTAACCAGTCCCCACACAGCGTGGAAACGTAATTAGATTCTTCCTCTCAACCAATAACACATGATACCCAGTCACTAGCAGACCATACTTTGAGATAAAATCACTGACCCCAATCACGTTATGAACGATTCTGCTGTAATCATAGGGTGTTTTCAAACTGAAATTGTATTTAAAGTGTCTCTCTCAGGAAAGTGGTCCAACCCAGCATGGTGATAACTGGAATATGTTAAAACCCTGCGATTTCTTACATGACAGCTTTGATCACGCATAAAAGGTACTGTTGTTTCCTAAATTAATACAGTCACCTTTAAAAGACAAAACAGTAGAAACAAATTAATCCTCAAGCCGTTTGATCTCAATGCAATTCCCCAGCAGCTGCATGTGCAATAGCCTCCTAGTGCTCCCTGCTGGAGTCCATCCAGAATGCCTCCTGCTTCCACAGGCAGCTTTAAGAGAAAAAGGTGGGTATAAGAGCAAAACCCACATGGGCTGAGCTGCTTGGACTAGGAGACAGTAATTTCTGCTCCATGAGCCCCTCAGCCTTGTCTTCCAAAATTGTGATTTTTTTTTGAGCCTTGAAATAATCAAAACAAATGTAAGCATCAGCAATGAGAATGTTTGCTTTCAAAGTTCATACCTGTGTACCATCAGTGGACAAAAGTTTCATTTTGCTCTTGTAGGTGGCTTCTCTCTCAGCAGATGGATAGCAGGACAGCTTTCAAGTGGCTGCCTTTATAACAGCAGATTCAAACCCCTCAGACACTGGGATCTGAATGTCAAAGCTAGCTTCTTCTCTGGACTAAGTTGAACCAACATCCAACCTGCAAATATCCTGAGGAAGGTTAAATATTTATTGTATTGATCAGCTCTATCTCTGTGTGCAAAATCTCCTACCACCCATTGATATTTAGAGAAACATTTTCTCAGGACAAGTCACATGTACACCAGTAAATCTCTGTCAGAATCAATAGGCATACACCTTCCTATGCCAGCTGAAGAACTGGTTTATTTCTTTTTAATATAATCTTGCCAAATACATATTCTTTTTCCTTATGCTTGCAGCCATCTGCTGTTTACTACTCGTGACACAAGCAATTCACCCTGAACTTCTGCCTTGTTCTGAATGTGGGAAATCTTTCGACTCCAGCATTTCCCATAACAGAGAGCCATTGTTTCATGTACTTAATGTATTTCTTTAGGAAAAGAAATGGAAATAAAAAGTATTTCAATGTCTTTAATTCTGCCCTCTCCTTCAGCCCCACTGTGTGTGTCTGACTGCATCATGAAAGATGCATTCTAACAGTGGCCTGGTTTCACAGTGAAGTTTTACGGCCAGCTATATTTAACCCAAAGTATGAACCCCACACCTCCATTTCAGATTCTGTAAAACAAACACATAACATCAGCAGCCAAAGGTTGCAGCTAAACTGCAGGAGTAACAAACATTGACAGTGGGAAACAATAAACCACTTCTCCTTTAGCTCTCATGGCTATATATTATTACTAACGCTGTTCAGTGAAAAATGTGTTTGAACGGCTGCAACTCACAAGCAGGTGAGAAGGAAGCCTGACCTCCCTACTTATGTAGCCATCCTGGATACAAAGAAACATCACAAATATCATTGTCTTTGGCTCTTACTTAGACTGGTACTTTATCTGTACAGATACTTAGATATTCAAGTACCTACAGACATTGTTGTATGACTGACTACACAAATAATTCTGCATCTCAATAATATGGTGCTGTGCCCACAGAAAAGAAGAGTAAAAAGATAGTGGTTTGATGGACTTCTAGGAGTGCATTTTGATTATCAGCATAAGACCATTCCCTTTTATAGTCTAAGAGACTAAATAGGCAGCACAGTGGCACATACCTTAATAAATGCTACTATTATGTAACGTTTAGTATAATGTAAATTATATTATTTCTACCATTAATATCACTTTCAAGTAACATGCTCTTGCCTATTTCATGTAGTGTTGTAGCTTACTGAAAGAATGTGGTACACAAACTCAGGCCAAAATATCAACATCAGTGAAGGCTATGATATAGCTGAAGAAAGAGATGCAGAGGGGCTTTTGTGCTCTCTCACAAATGGCCAAGTCACTGTGTGTGAGTCCATCTTCTGAAGATGTCTCCTCTAAATGATGTGAGGGAACTAATGTTCACACCTTTTTTTCTTTTTTNACCGGAAATTTTTCCATCAAAGCCTTTTTTTTTTTTTTTTTTTTTTTTTTTTTTTTTAAAGAGTATCTTCAGCAAAATGCTGATCCTTCAATACTTCCAACAAAAATATTGTGCAGAGAAAATATGTCTATATGTTAGGTCAACCTTAAGCAAATTTTCCCACCACCTGTCACGACATGAAGAAAGAAGGCTAATTCAGTTCTGGATAAGTGCCATTACTATTGATGTAAACATTTACATGGCAAAACTATGTTACAAATATGCACGTTTAGGTAGTGTGTCAGAGAGGAAGAGTATATCGGTACTAACCTGTTAGAAAAGACAGAAATTGCTGTGTTTGTTTGTCCTCTTCCATTCCTCATCTCTAAAACTGAGATGAATGGGGTTTTTTTACACTTTAGGGAGATGTATGAGGTCCTTAGGAACAATATGAATAGCATTGGTATAAATATCTTCTTTTCATTGAAATAGTGTTTCCACAAGGGATGTTGCTGTTTCAGGATAAAGGTGCTCCAATTTTCAACGGGCTGACAGCATTTTGATAAATAACATTGTATTTTCTTCCCCTTTTTTCCATCAACATGATTTTTACATAAGACACAACTGGTCCCTCTGTAATTTATCTCCATACACAGCATTTCTACACACAACTTTGTGAATTCAGACATAATAGTTTGAGAAGGCCGTCTGCTTTCATTTGCATCATTCTCTGTGTGCTCTCTGATCTGAAGTTAAGTTTAGCAGCTGTCTAAGTCCGCAGACTGAATTATCTCTGTTACTTGTGAGGACAAGAACTCTTCTCATTATGAAATATTCTATCTGTTGCAGGAGAGGGGCAGATATACACAAAATGGAGGGATGAGCCAGCATTATTGTTCTCTCACAGTTTTAGGGTGGGGTTTTTTTTTCAGATTTAAAAAAAAATGTATGCAAAAAGAAACTGTACTGGTTATTAACTGTATTCAGTTATTGCTGAAAGAATCAAGATTTCTGAGCTGTATTTTAAACAATTAAGTATTACCTAAGAAAACTCACACCAAAGCATCCAAGAGAGTATGAGGTATTTATCTAATGCTGAAGACAAGTTTAAGAACATGTCCCATGGAAACTCTTCAGCCACCAAACAGTGCCTATGTCAAGAAAGCAAGGAAATAGAGTTAATAAATATATACAATAGATATTAAATATATATATATACAAGTATATAAATATATATACAAAAATTTATACAATATTTTGATTTCCAGAGATTAAAAACTTACTAAAATCCCCATATTACAATAATATTGGAAATAAAACATTTCTTGTTAAAATCAGCTAAAAGTCCTTTATATGTTTAACAAAAACACAGCTTCTTGGAGAAAACTGTCTTGGAGAAGGCAAAGGCTCTTGATTTTTTTTTTATAAAAGACAGTCACAGCAACCTACATCTTCATAACTTCCAGGGTGGATCAATACTCCTTCTTATACTGCTCAGTGCACATGCTGAGATTAAAAAGTGCTTCTGCTGGTGTAGATCCCAGCAATCTCTTGTAATGGTCCTGGCCTTGAAGAGCATGATCCCCCAGCACTTTGCTCCCTAGCACAACTCCAAAGCAAAGAAGGCAATCAGCCCTCTGTGGCAACAGTGCTGAGCTCCACGGTGAGATTTCTCAGCAGATGGCCCAAGAGCTCCTTGTTGGAGGAGCTGTTAACTGCAATTAGAGGCTATATTCACAAAGGGATTTAAGGTGGAGAGTTCCTCTTCAGTTCTTTAAGTTGTTGGACTTAAGTACCAGCAGCACTCACTGCTGTGGCTACCACTAGGTCTGAGCCCATGAAGCCCCACAGATGATGGGAGGAAGGGAGGGAGGGAGGGAGGGAGGAAGGAAGGAAGGAAGGAAGGAAGGAAGGAAGGAAGGAAGGAAGGAGAGAGAAATGGCAGCTGCTGGGCAAAGCTCAGGGGAGTGGTAACACTCTGAACAGAGAGTGACTTTCTGGAGCCCAGGCTGAAAGAAATGGCCTTACGAGAGAAGAGATGGCAAAGACTGGCACAGGAGAAAGAAACAAAACAGAAGACAAAGCTTAAAATATCAAAGCTCTAAGATGAGTACAGGAAATGTTTCCATGAAAAACATCTGAGAAAGAAGCAGATCATGGAGAAGGACACTACAGACCTGATCCATAATCTGTTCAGATGCAAGGCTTCATGGGCTTTTGAGAAAACGTCTTTGAAAGAAACTGAAGAGAAAAATAAGAGACAGGAGTTGATCCAGCACAAGGAGACAAGACACAGGCACCTGAAGTGAGTTAATTAGCAGATCAAAGTTGATGAGCTTTAGCAAAAGATTTGTTACAGAACAAAAGCTTCAAGGATCTCAAGAAATCCTGGATCAGCTGATGGAGGAATGTATTAGGGAATCAAAAGGAAAAAGTTTTAAAGGAAGAATAATGAAATTCTATGGTCAAATTTAGAGCAAAAGAGAATGAGAATGGGAATACATATAGGTGTGCTGCTAAATAAAGCTGAGAGGAAAATTCAACAAGCCCCAGAAATTCTGGCCAAAACTACCCATCAGAAAGTAAAATACATCAAGGACATTGTTTGGAGGAAAGAAACACTGCTCTTAAAGACAAAACTTGGTGGTGGGAAATGTCATCTGCATGAAACAGAAGAAACAATCGGAAGAGATCAAAGAAGATTTTTGTTGTTAAGAGTTTTGAAATCTGTTGGAGAAAAAGTTAGAAAAAATAAACAAAGCACCGTATGGCCTGAGTAAAAAGGAGGGAGGGGAAAAGTGAATATTTAGGCAAACAAATAGAAAGTCTTCAAATGTCTCTTATTTTGCAGATAATCTTAAAACGTAAAGAAAGATTACAGCTAAACGTATGTCCAAAAGATACCTTGCAATTTACTATTTTCAAGATTTGGCAAGAGCTCTGGATTTCATTGGACTACAATTATTTAATTTTAACCTCGATGCATCCAATTAATATGCCAATCACCATCTCTCCTGGCAGCCTCACCTACCTGCTTGCTGCTCTGATGGCCTTTGGTGGCACAACACTTGAAACACATGCTAAATATACCTAATTAATATAAATTTCAAACATATTTAATGAAATTTTACTAGATAACCTGACTTATGCAAGTAAAAAATAGAGACCTCTCCACAAGAAATGTTTCCCCTTCATTAACTTTTGCAACTTTGAGGAGAAAGGATTGCTTATATCTGTTGTGCAGGCGTTTTTTCCTCATGGATGCAACATAAAATACAGAAACTTTTCAGAGTTCAGAAACTAGAATTTTTTCTACTCCTAAAACAAGAGCAGAATTATATTTAATCTAGCATGTAACTAGCTAGTTTGCATTTTTGTTGTTGAATATACCATTTGTCAATAACTTAGAACAAGCAACAATGTTACCTGAGATAGTGAAGAGCTTTCTTTCCTAGAAAAGAAAGGCTGAAACAAAGTTCATGGCATGAGGTTTCTACACCTTTGTGAGGAAGAGCAGAGGAGCATTCCAAAGTGCTGGCAGTTTGAGCTGATGGCAACTACACAAATGGTAAATGATGAATGGGAAATAGACCACATTTGAGAGTAAGCCTTGCTCTGGATGTTATCAAAGACTTTAGGGCCTTCTGCCTTGTGAAACTACATCTGGGGTTTTCCCAAGCATGTGGTACAAAAATAATGTCTCTCTTCTAGAAGAGCAAACTTCTGAGCAAAGCAGAAAAACTGAGAGAGCGTAACCCTTTTGCAACCACTGCTGAACATAAGTATTTTAGTTTTGTTCAATCTCCTGTGTGAAATTTCCTACCTTCAAGCTGCTGCCGAACAAGTCAAAAGCACTTCTTGACAGAAAAGAAAGTAAAGCTGCATTTTGCCAATATTAATCAACTATTATTTGAAAGCTTGTTCCTGCTAAAAATTCAAAGAGATTGTAGAAGCAGGACAGTCTGTCTAAGAGCCCCACAGTTGGAAATACACATGTTCCCAGTTGAATTGAGGAATCTAATTTGTAAATCATAACAGCAAGATATTTGCATACTTAAAAATCTACAGTACTTGTATACTGCCTTCCAATATATCATAGTCATCTGCTGAGAGATTCTGCTGAATCTTTCCTGCTTTTCAGATGGAGTTGGAAAGTGTAATGGCTGTGGTTCTGATTTCTGTGTGCTGCAACTCTGGTGAGGCACAGGTAATGGACAGGTTTGCTGCTTGCCATTTATTTATCCAGTGGTATAGAAACTTACTCCAGCTCAGTAAGGAACGCTAATATGACACAATTCATATTATTTATGGATAAATATGGAGTTGTAACCAATTTCTCTTTCAAATAAAATATGATGTTACCTCTTTCTGGCCTGAGCAGAGACCCAAGAGTCTGGAGCCTTTTGAGTCATTTCAAATGCAGGAGAAACTGCCAGAGGCCAGCATATCTTGGATATAAATTAACTTATTACAAAAAAAGTTCAAAGCCACCTTTCCTCAGTGCAAGAGAAAATAAACAAGAACAAGTTTCTCAGCAAACAGGTAAAGGTTGTCCCTTTTAAACAACACTTAGAATTCTCTCTCTGCTTTCACCCATGCCTGTTTATAATTATCTTTTGTAGACTTTTCTCTTGGTTATTTCTGTCATTCTGCATCCCACAGATCTGAACATCATCATGTTGCAAAACTCATTTGTTCTGTGTCTTTTTTAGACAGAAACTATTTTCATTTCAGTTTTCTGAAGACCTACAGAAGCATAATCTTGTGTTACCTTTATCCCTCACAGAAACCTTTTGTTAAACCTAGAAGCACATCCAGCCAACTATAACAACATCCTGGGTTTGAACACTTAGCAACAGCTGCAGAATTTCTCATTGCTGCAAACAGCAGTCATATCCAGCCCTGTGCCCCAACATCTATTTCAGCAAAAGGCAGACAAAGACAAATTATTCTGGTGTTTGGAGATAAAGAAACAGCAGCATAATAGTTCTCATACGTTTTAGTGCTTCAGCTTCAAAGATGAGCAGTGACAGAAAAGGAATTGACTCAGGAGTCACTACGGACAGACAGCACAACAGGACAAGCTGGGTGCAGGAGGAGGGAGAGGTCAGAGAATTGCTGCCTTTGGAAATCCTGTCAGTGGGTGAATGCTGTGAAATATACAACACACAAACAATAGTATGGAACAATAGTATGCTTAGCAAGACCTTGAAACATGATCTTACTTGTCTTTCATGCTGTGTTTCTGGAATACTGTTTTTATTTTGTAATAACACACCCCCCTCTTTTCCTAATTAGCCATATCTGAGAAGAGAATCCACCCTTCCTTTTAGTTTTGAACAACTATGGGCAGACATCTATCTAGAAGTCTGTGAGTGTGTTTGTAGTGCATATGAAGGTCTTGAAGGCCTACTCCTAAAGGAAACTCTATATAGCAAACAAATAAGATTTTGTTGGATTTCAACTGAGACACACAATATTTACAAAAATATTTACAAAACTATTTTGAAATTTAAAATAAACCCCATGGGGGATTTCAAAGCAATGTTTATAATTGATTTGGATAAGCTCAGCTTTTAGGATTACTTCCTGCTACTTTTAAAAATAACTGGATTATCTGAAGGATGAAGAAATCTTTGACCTATATATTCTAGTTACTGTCTCTTTCTTCCATTTACTTGGTTTTAAAGCATATTAAGACAAGCTAACACATATAAGTGTCTTGTGGGACATTAGATCCAATTTTAGTCATGCAAAAAGTACCTGTGTACTACAGGAAGACAGATGGACAGACTCTTATTTTAGCACATATTGAATGGCAGAAGGAAACTGGTGGAAAGCAGGACTTGAATTTTTCTCTACCCCAGAAAATTACAATCACAGAATTAACTCAGCAAATTAAATGAAATAAGATAAAACAAAACAAACAACAACAACAACAAAACACCCAACAAACAACCCCCCTCAAAATCTACAAAACCACCTTCATGCTGCCTGTACTGCTGCTTCTCAAATCAGTGTTGGTTATATACTCATCAAAGCTACAAAAGCTACATATTATCAAGGAGAAAGACAGGCAATTTATTAGCGAAGTCCAATTGCGGCAGGGAGATGTGACTGACAGATGAGAGAGTAATATTCTCTCAAAATTGTGCAACATTTTGTAACATTCTCTCAAAATTGGGAAATTGTTCCTTATGAGGAAGGAAATGAGATAGATATTATATAAGGAAATACTGAAGAAACACTGGTCCAAGGGTGGAACAACAAGAAGCATCAATCCTTTTCCATGCAAGGACCACAGCTGTTTCAGACAACATCTCCCAAAAGTCCAAGGAAATCTGAGTCTCTTGACTGCACATCAAACCTTCTTGCTCTTGCATAGAACTGACATAGAGTAGCACACAGTGAAGCTGCAGGGATGTGGTCCCAGGGCAGAGAGGCTGTGGAGATGCTGCCCTGGCTCTCCACAGGGCCAGTTAAGCCATCTAAAAGTATGGATGAGGTGAGTCTCCAGTCTCCTGCATCTGCACACACAGTTAGATATTTGACTTCATTCTCCTGTACACTGGCTCCACCACCTTTACATTAATTATTTCTTTGAACAATGTGTTGATTTAGATAGCACACATAGCACACCTGTCCTCCCTTTCATCCAGGAGAAATGCACACAATGTTCAATGCTGAATGACCCACATGGGAAGAATATCTGACTGACCTAGAGAGTGGTAAGTTTTGCTGTTAACTTTTTTTTTTTTTTTCCCACTTGCCTCTCTGACATACTTCACTGAGCAGTCAATATTATTATGACCCCTGGAAAACAATATGTAAAACCAAAACAAGGCACACACACAGTCCTTTGGTGGTTTTGATTTCTTGTTCTCTGAATAAATGAAATGTCCCCTTCCCCACTTTTAAAACAAACAGATTGATTTGAGGTATAAAACGGGCAGCTGTTACATTTCAACTTAGTAATAATGTCACAATATTCTTTTCTTAATCATATTTAAACAGTTTCCCTACCAAATATAGGCATTTCCACACTGAGACAGGGGAGGGCACTAAAGAGTTATACATAGATCCGAAGGCTGAAGTAATGCTTTGTCCAAATGTAAATTGACTCAACAATTATTTCAGGCTCAGCATGTATACTTCTTGAATGAAAAAAAAAGGTTTTGATACAGCCTATTTTAGTTGCTTGAACCACTTCCTTAATCGTTGGGGAAAGCTGCTGAAGTTGAGCTTTGCTTTTGTACTTTATCTAATCTTCCAGCCTAGTAAGGAAAAATACATCTCTGTCAATAGTTTCCTAAGAATATTTTGGACTTTGAGAGAAGTAGATGTGGTTTGAACAAGACCAGTGTGTTTAGGCATTAGTTTTATTTGTCTCTAGTCAATCCAACTAAGCTTTAGGTTAAAAAAAAAAAAAAAAAAAAAAAAAAAAAAAAAAAAAAAAAAAGAAATTAAAAATATTTNAAAAAAAAAAAAAAAAAAGGTCAGTTATAAGATCCTTGTTCTACCTGAGCTAATACCACTATAGAACAGACACAGTTCTTGGATAGTGTCAGTTTGGACAATCGACTGCAATCATTACTGCCCTATCAAGAAAGCTCCTGCAAGACTATTTGCAAACTTACTGCACTTGTTAGTTCCTTTTGGGAAGCAGTGATTCATCTTCACGTACATGTGTGTTTTGTCGACAGAAATGAACAACACTCAACTATTTACATAATTAATTACCATCAAGCTCAGACTAGTGTATGAAGCTGAGACAATTCTTCCCATTTTCTGCCTGTCAGAGTCCGCTATCACAGCTCAGAACATGAACTGAGGTCTTTCTTTGTACAAGCACATCTGAATGAAGACTCTTTTAATTATAGCAACTTCTTTTTAATTAGTGGATAATTCTGTAACCAGTGGTAACATTTGTCATGGTGCAAGGCTATAATCAGATCTCATGCACTGGTGGATGAATTTATCACTGCAGAGATCAGGAAGGCTTTATGAACAGCATTCAATAGTTCAACAAAGCACAAATTCAATATTTTTCTAGAGACCTCTTTTTTCTATTTTTCACACTGTGCAACATGTAAATAAGAGTAAACCTGGGTGTTTGGTCAGTCACAGGAGAGTTAGAAAGCAATAGTATGCAGTGCACAGGATGAAAGGAATGCTAACAGAGATGGAGAGGCATGAATGCCACTTTACAGGTCACTGATACAGTTCTGACCTGCTGTTCTGGTCAACCCTGATCAAAAATATAAAATTTATAAAATGGAGCAGAGATATCAGAGGAAGGACTGTTAAGCAGTCCTAAACTTTTGAGTTAATGGATGTGTTGTATGCAATGAGTACACATCCTAGGGTTTGATTTTGATACACATCCAACTCTTGTGTCACAGTTTTCCTTTAGCAACCCCGACAGATGCTCTAGGGTAAAAGAGGTTCCTCTAGCCATCTGGATGACATCCTCCTTATTGACATTTTACAAGAAGTATCACATGCAGCAGAAACAGAACTAGGGAATGGAGAGAGGTCTGGAGGAGAACGCCTGCCTGGAGACTCCTATAAGACAGACCATGCAGAGATGTGGTGGAAGAGTCCAAGAGCAGAAATCCTCCAGGAGCTTACCACCCCACGGCCAAGCTCTGCTCTGGTTTCCAGAGCTTGCTGCCTGCCTTCATGGTGCAGAGAGACAGCTCCCCTAACATCTCACAAAACTTGTTTTCCTCTCCATGATCACAGTTTCCCATGACAACCGTGTTTTTTCTCCACAGGGACACGATCTCTGGCTGCCAAGAGATGGACTTTTGTGAGAAACAGAACTTTCATAGGAGCTGAACATGTCCCCAACCGATGGAAACGGTTCAGGCGCTTATGGTGTCCAAAGTACATAAAATGTGAATCAATTTTTCCACCTTTGAAAGAAGCAAGAATGAAAACCACATTTCAAACAGAAAAAAAAATAAGCTTCTTTTGAATTTCAAAACAGAGGAAAGAAGGCATCACTTTCTCTTAAGAAAATACCAGGAGCTTACAAAAACAAGGATGAGCTGTGCAAATGTAACCATCTTGACTTTGTGGGTGTAATAGAAAACTGGAATCATAAGTGCACACCATGTGTCACAATGTTGTTTTTTTTTTTGAAAGAGATCTGTGCTACCATATTGACACAGGCTCTCCAAATCAATTGCAAGGACATTGCCATGAAAAACAGGATAAAGGGAAGCGCTCGCTCTTCCCAGGAGCCGCAGCGGGCTCTGAGCTGGGGGTTACTGGAGGTTATTTCCTCCGCACACAGCGCTGCCTTCGCCCCGTCCTTCCGATTACACACCCTGCTTTTGTGTGCCCCGGCTTGCCGCGGGAGAGAGCTCCGTGTGTTTGCTGTTTTGTTCCCTTCATTACCATGCAGACAATATTCGGCTGTTCTCAAGGAAGGTCTGGGATCCCTGCTCTTTTCCCAGGCTTTCTTCTCGTCCATGAAAAGGGGAGGGGGGGGGAAACAAAAACCCAAAAAACAACGAGGAGCCTGTTGGTGTCCGTCTCGCCAAGCCGTGGGCTGATGGTGATGTCAGGAGGAGCCCGGCGGTGAGTGGCTGCAGCCCAACTGCTCACGCCGTGTCCAGGCATGGCGTGGCCACCGCCCGGCGGCCGCCGCGCACCGAGCAGAGGCTCCGGGGGGAGCAGCGTTCCCAACGAAGTGCCAGCCAAGCATGAAGGGGATGAGGATGTCCCCCCTCCCCTCGGCACTGGCACGGCTCCCGGGTGCCGCCCGAAGGCCCGGCTCACGCAGGGGGAGCCTGCCCGGGGCGGCGGCTGTGATGATGGGGGCGATCAGTATGAGCCGGTGCTACGGGGCTTGGCGGAACTGGGGCTGGCTGGGGGAGAGAACGCGCAGAAGGAAGAGAAACCAGTTTGTTGTCGTTTCGCAGATCTCAGCCGATGTAAATCAGCAGAGCCCCGTTGACTCTCCTGCGGCAGATAGCGTTCGCATAGAGATGGGCACAAAAGCCGGTCCGGGATGTCAGATAACCGAAGGCAGTTTATCTCTACAACTGCTGCACAGTTCCTTGTTGGGCAATTAGTAAGCCAAATGACTATTAGCATACCTTTAAAAAGAAACATTAGGCAGTGGGTTTAAAACCAATCTGCTTATTTTTGGTCATTCTTGAAATTTCATTTTGTCTAAAACATATTTATTATTCTCAATGGGGTGGGGGGGGGGTGGGGGGGGAAATCCCTACTCAGCCCTTTGGTGATTGCTTGTCAACTTTCCAGTTTTAATTTTGAAAATTATGTACATTATTACAAGTAGAGGTAGGGTGCCACAGAAAGACTGAATAATTCTCAGGCATGTTGTGTGATCTTGTCAGACACTCAACACAGAATGCAACCCCCCAAATATTTAGGGTTTCTTCACAGTAGAAAGTAATAAATACAGGATTCCTCCTTGCTACCAAACTTGTTAACTAGCTCTAGTTTTTCAGTCTTCATTCTGCCTTCACTCTGCCTACTACTGAAGACTGACTCCTGGGGTGACACATTCAAACACTTTGTCTCACAATACTTACATCCTCTTGACAGATCCATGGGGAATGAAAAGCTATGGAAGCTTTTTTTTTTCAGAGGGGCAAGACGCTGAAAGCACATAGCCAAATTTGTCTGAGAAAATATTAGACCTAAGTGAAAGAGGAAGAGGAGGATGAGTGGGAGGGATTAAGTATTCCATGTTATCTGAAACATCTCTCACATTAAAATTGGAGCAACTTCCAAAGTACCAGTCAATGAACTTTTGAGATGCAACTTCCCAAGACATTGTGGTATCATTTAAACTTGAATAAAGGGTGTCAGACAGTATGCATGTTTTGCATGCCTCCCAGAGCCTTGAGTTTGAAACGTGCTGTATTTAAATTCACACAAAATTATAGGTTGTAAATTAATTGATTGTTAATTGTAATGAAAATAAGTGCCCAGGTAGCTAACCTGTAAGCCTTTATACTCATTAAAATACAAAGGAAAAAATAAACAGTAAGCCCTGATTATCACTCAGCAACACAATATTCATCAAAAAAAGTCTTCCCCTCAAGTTTGTCATCACACTTTTTAAGTGCTTCACAATACACTCGCAATTTTCTATCTGCTACATCCATTTCTCAAGAGTATGCAGGTGTTGCCTGTTTCTGCAGCTCAATGACATACAGTGCATGCAAGTGTAATGAACATTTTCATTTGGGAAAACAGTTGTCTTGTGAGCAGTTCAGTCTCTCTTTGGCATTTGGACACTGACACATAAAAATGATGGTGCCAAAACTGAGATTTACAGCAAAGCCTTGCACCCATCAGGAAATTCAAGGCCTTTGTCTCTTTTCCTTGCTGTATATCATACATGCATACACACAGATGTTAACGACAGCAGGAAATGTATGCAGTAGAGGGGCTACAATTGCACTAGTAAAATCAAAAATTAGAAGTGCTTGGAAATTGGAAAGTATTTCTGTACTAAGAAGTAAAATTAACAATAGCTGGTGAATTCCTGGAGCCTGTCACTGTATGTTCTTACAGAAAACAGGTGGGGAGAAGAGTGTTTGGGGTTATTTGTTATTGAAAAAAAAAAAAAATTAAAAAAAAAAACCTTATCAAGTCACAAACCTAGAAAATGTCAGTCTTCCCCCAAGAAGTTTTCTTTGCTAATTAATTTGTCTTCATCATTAGACTTTTTTCTTTTCCTATAATAACAAGCTATGTTGTATGACCTCACCCTTTTTCTGTGCTCTACTCTCTAGTAAAGACTGCAATTTGCACAAGGTGTTACTTGCAGTCCTGTGCTGTTAGGATTCTCATTATGACTTGGCAATTCACAGTTCAACCTGATTTTACCTCACTGCCAGTAATTCCTTCCCAAAGCCACCTTTCAAATATAAAATCTGAAAAAAAAAAAAAGCTAACAACACTGATTACTTAAAGGTTAGTTCTGTTCTTGGTGTTATCCAAAGCAATGACTTTTGGATGTGGATGCCCCATCCCTGGCAGTGTTCAAGGCTGGGTTGGATGGGGCTTTGAGCAACCTGATCAAGTGGAACATGTCTTTGCCCACTGTAAAGGGGTGGAACTAATGATCTTCAGAGTTTCTTCCAAGACAAACCATTCAGTGATTCTATGATCTCCAACCACTTCCTGTTTTTTACTGAGTCCTCTAAGCAGTCAAGAATTACTGGAGCTATAATTTTTAACATCTAAACATTCATATGTCAAGTGACATACAATGTGTCTAGAAAGAGGAAGGTGAGGCCTGTGAACAAAGCATATTGCTTTGGTTTTATCTACTTTTTATCATACTTAATATTGTATTCCAATGTTTTTTCCTAGGCAAGAACTACACAGTGTTAATACTGACAGGAGCTGAAAAGCAGCAGAACAAAGAGAAGGTAGTGAAAATATTCAAACCACAAAAGACAACTAGGACACTATGTCACTTGAGAATCATGGATTGCCTTGGTAAAAATATGGATGGGGCTTTTTGTTTGGGTTTTTTTTTGTTTTTCTTTTTTTTTTTTTTTTTTTTTAAGAGAGAAAAAATAAGTAATACCTACATCGGCCTTCAGAGAAAAAAAAAATTAAAATAAATTTTAAAAAGAAACCATCTATCTGTACTTATATAAATATGTGTTTGGTTAGTTTTGACAGCAATGAGCTCCATTGTTGGGAATAAACATTTCCAGTTCCAGAGGGGAAACCTTCACACTTCAGAAAGGCAGAAAGCAGAAGAGGTTTTTCATTCTGCTGTGAGATACTTTGTACTTGTTATGTGTATGGGGACCCAAGCTTTCATGCTCATGGGGAAGTAAAATAGTTCTTTATGGAGTATTTTATAAAGGACTATCAATCATTCCAGTATGAGTCTATAGCAGAGGGGAAGCAAGGGAGGGGTCATGCACAAAAATGGTTGTGTTTCGAACCATGCAATGAAAGATTTGACTGTGGGAAAGCAGATTCACATTCATGCAGACCCTGAACTTAGCCTTACAGAGGGGATAAATGCTGCTTGTGCCTGCAGTATCCTCTCACTGAGGTCTACCACCTATAAAATAAATCCTGTAATGAAAGCAGATCACCTCATAATGCAGTCCTGGAAGGGGCTGATTCATCCAATATCTCTTGCTTACAAATGTACCACGGGGTTACCATAGTTCAGGCAGCCTCATTAAAAGCAGTGCAAAACACACAGAGCCTGAATGGAGATGAAATAAAAGCCCTATAGATGGTTGTTACACATAATCCATTTGTTACTATGCTTCAGGCAAACAAAGGAGCACATTGTTTATAGAGTTGCTTTCTGCCAGCAGCAGAACAAATTCTAATATGATTCTAGTGAATATTTTACAACATTCAACAAAACAAAGAGTGTGCCTCCTTCATAAAGCTAGTAATTCATAACTGGGAGAGGGATGAAGGCAGAATAGGGAGTGTGAGAGTAAAATAGTGAGATCAGGTAATTTGTAACAGTTGTACAAGGAAACAAAAATTATTACTGATTTTGAGCACCTCAAGACCTGCACTGGAAAGGAGATGGAATTTTTCATTATTTTATATGCATTGCACATAGTATGTATAAAGTTGAGAGTCTATTCCCTAACCACTAAATTCAATGGTTTATCATTTTGCATACCAATAGGTGAAAATGTCTAAGTTCAGAAAGACAAAAATAAAAGGATATTCTTGAAATAACAGTTGGCCAGACACTAAAAACCACAATTGAAAGCATTGAATGAAGCAATGAATTTAGCGAGTATAGGATCTGTCTAGTTACACAATAAGAAAGTTTAAAATATAATTACTATTTCTAATTCTGTATTTGGCATGTATGTTGAAGGCTTTTTTTCACCTGACAAATTGAAAAACATAGTTTGCAGTCTATGTATTATTTGCTTTCTCATATCCTGGGTTAAATTATGCAGATTATGTTGATGCAGACTTCATCCTGACCTCATGCCAACCTAGGTGTCAGCCTAACCAATTAGCACTGGTTAATTCACATTTTTCACCACTCCTTACTTTGTTTTTTCAGACTGTCTTCAGGAATACACTCTCATTGTTCATAAATTGTGATTGTGAACAAACAAAAATTCCTAAAGTTGGATTTCTAAAAGGAGGCTAAACACTAAGCTGAGAGGTGGGCCTTATATCTAAACAAAGGAAATGTGTGATTATTCTTCAAGCTGAACATGTAATACACTATACAGAGCTAATCTTATAATTTAGGCACAGGACAGTGGTCTGTCAGCACACCTACAAATAAAGTGTTAAGAAAAATTAGCACCTGAAAAAAAAAAAATCTAAGAAAAGAGGTATTACAGACAGAGCCCAAAACCCCCCAAACTTATTATTTTTTATTTAGCAGCAGTATGATAGCAGTTGTGCAACTACAGCTGAAGCAAGAGATTTTCGTCTCCCCTGGTCATGATATGCTTTACCCTGGCTTAGAGGAGAAGGGGCAGGTCTCTCTCAAATGGCCTTAGCTCTCCTTGGAAGGGAAAGCAAAGCAAAGAGACCCTGAATGCAGTTAGGGGCCTCAAAAAGGGAATCCACGTATCTGCAAGGAAACGGCACACCATGAGGCCCTGGCTGTTAATGCTATCTTTGTCCCATGAAGAGAAGTGGCGGCAAAACACGGCCTGGTGAAAAGACGTGAAGACAGCACTAGGGCAGATATGCAAATTTCTGTGGGAAAACATCCCCTCAGAGGCATTGAGAAGCACTGACATGTTTTCACATAAATCATTAGGCAAGACAGGATCCTATTTTCCATCCAAAAGGCACTCCAGAAGCTGAGGGCCACCCCTCTTCCATGCACAAACAACCACTCTTGCCTCTATCCAGCTGCTCACACAGCAATTGCTTTTCTGCATAACTACATGAAAGTAGCAAATATGATAAGGGTTGTACAGAGTTTATTGTCTGTGTATGTGCAGTAAATACTGATAACTGAGACACAGGAAGAGCCATGTTAAGATTTTCCAGTTGCTGATTTTCTGGATTCTAAGTTTCCGAAGACATTCAAGGCACTATGAGACTGTTTGTGTCAGTGCAGCTAATACATTCAATACAGACTCCAATGGGATGGGCTTCTGCTGCACCTGTAAGGTCTTATGGACTAAGTAAGCAAGTAAATGCCATAGGTGAATGGGAATTTTTTGACTATTCCAATGGTTCAAATCTAATTGCAGGCATCTTCTGAATTCTGGACTCCCCTAAAAACTTGAACTGATACTGTGCAAAAAAACGCGCTAACAAGTAATAGCTGATATTTAGCAATTAAATAAAAGAGGAAATATGACTGAGTGACAAAGAAGGTGCTGAGAGAAGCTGTGGAAACCCCATCCCTGGAAGTGTTCAAGGCCAGGTTGGATGGGGTTCTGGGCCACCCGGTCTAGTAGAAGGTGTCCCTGACCACAGGAGGGAGATTGGAACTAGATGATCTTTAAGCTTCCAGCTAAAGCATTCCATGTTTCTATGACAGGGAATAACCTGGGGCCTCAGAGAAGTAATTTTAAAATTCCAAGTACGGGCATGGGCTTAGGAGAGGGGTGGAGGCCACCCAGGGAGCTGCTGAGAACAGGGAGGTCATGTTACTGCTGTGAGCAAGGGCACCTACTGAGCAGCACTCCAGCCCCAGCACCTGCATCCAATGGAGAACAGCTGAACAAATGCCCTGATGAGCCCCGTGAGAGTGTTCTGCTCTGCCCTGCTCCCACCAGCCTGCCTCTGACCTACTCCACAGGCAAACTGCGTGTTTCTAATCCTCCTTCCCCTGACCAGACTAAAGGGAAAACCCCCATTTCCTGGTGATGGGAATCCACTCCATCCATCCTTAGAGTCTCACACACTACAAGAAGCACAGTCCACTTCCTCCCGTGGGTCACTTTGAGGGGACCTCTTCACCCATACAAATATTTAGCAACCATTTTCAGTAGAAAATTCCCAGCATCGCATTGGATGAGACTGTGGGCTTGTCTACTACTGGGGCAGTGTAGTGATTAATGGGTCCTCTGCAGAACAAAACCTCCTCGGCTCTGTCACAAGATAGTTGCTATGGTTTTTTGACATTGCTTAACAGAAATTTACTTTGGCTGGGGATTGGAGGAGGGGAAATATATGAAAAAAAAATGCTATAGAAAAGCCCTCCATTGTACACTGGCAATTACTCTGAGCAAATCCTGTGCCTGTCTAGAATTTCAAGCTCTGTATAAATACTTTCAATTAGATTTAAAAAACAAAACCAGAAACAACAAATGAGAAGGCTTTGTTAAGAACAGACAGCTTGAAACATGTCTTGTTAGCTATCAACAAAATCTGTTAGAAATGCTGGAAGGTTTCAGCTAGGTTGATGTAAAAACAACATAAAATATTCTGTGAGAGACTAAGTTAAATGTTCTTTGCAGCAACTCAGTTAAGGATAGGTAAGAATGCACACTTCACTGCAATCAGCTGCAACAACTTCAGAATCTTTTAGCGTGATATTTTACCAAGGTCTCAAATTTCAGCTGGCTCTGTGGCAGATGGCAGATTTCATAGGTGTAAAATGTTCTAATATATCAGACAAGTTCTGCCTAAAACATCCAACAAAATAGGAATGAGAAATTGGCCAGGGAATGCTTTTGAATGTGTTTAAAAATGGATGCTTCTTATTTTATACAGCATAAAAAGGCCAGAGCAGCATGCAAGAGTTTTAAGGCACTCTACCCATCTGGAAGAGGAGTCTTTCTGCATATATTTTGAGTGACACGATGACAGGCTTGTATCACCACCCCCACTTGAAGGAAAATCCTGCTAGACTGAATACCAGAGATTTGGGGTTCAAAGCTTATATAAGATCATAGAGAAACTGCTATTCTTTAGCAGCCTTAGGCTTGCCTAAATTGTCTTATAAACTCCAATCCACAGGATGCAGAGTGCCCCACCTCCTTAGAAACACTGTATTAGGGTGTTCCATCTATAGTCAACAAACATCAAACCAGAACATCAAGGAGCACAATTCATTTGGGTTTGTACACTTTAGTCTGTTGGTATGTATCTGCAGATCATAAATCAGTGTTATTAAGGCAAACATTCAGGGTAACTTGGAAGAGAAAGCAGGACAGCTGTGTTATCATGTTACTCTGGGCTACAAGGGGAATTATTCCAGGAAAAGCAGTATACTGATACAGATACTCTGCTACTGCTACCTGAGTCCGCTTACTCAGTTCCAGGAAGGACTGCATTATGTCACACAGAAATAGTTTTTAGGTGTATTTGAAAACCCAGTCCTGAATCTCAACTAGAGTTATTAATTTCTTAATTAATTCATCATTTTACTAAATTAAGTAAATTTCAGTGCTCTGAAGTCAGTACTTACCAGCTGATCATCTGATCTGCACAAAGTATCAAAAATCTTAGACTATTCAGGACTAATAAAGCTGCTGCATCTTTATTGGCATCCATTGGCATGTACTCTGCTGGACAGGCAAGGTGTCCAACATTATAGCATGTAGGAGAAGTTTTGAGAGCTGCTCAACAGTTTCAGTGGAAAATGCTGCATCACTATCAGAATTTTTTATATAAACCTAACAGTCCCAATGGAAATTTTAATTTGGAAAGTTGTTTAGTTCCAGGGTAGAAGGAGACAGCATAGTCATCACCATGATAATGCACAACAAATGCTTGAGGGGAGGGTGACAGGGTCAGGTGCAAATCCTCACTTTGCATTTCTCCCTACCTGAAACCTTGGCACAGTCTTGGTTTTATTCCATTGGGGAATACTGAAATCTCAAGATGCTTTTCAGAATGGGAGAAACTTTTTGTGGTCAGGTCCACTTTTGCAATTTCTGCAGCTTAATTATTCCTATGTCAGAGAGGCTGCTTTCAAATCCACCAAAGTTTATAGGGTATGAGAATGCTGTCCCATTTTCTTACCCAGTGCAAGCTAGAAGGCATTAGAGGGGAATATCTCAGTAATCAGCTGTAACATATTTGACAGGTAGATCAAGATAAAATTTAATTAAATTCCATACAAATGCAGATAATAGAAGCAATTTGCTAGATGTTCTATAAATATAGCTCTATCACTGAAGGCAATGTAAGTTGAATTTAAAAAGCTGCAATTTGGCCACATGTGTAATCACATCTGTGCACTTTCCACTGCTTCATTAAGTCTTTGAGGCTGAGGTTGCCATATTTCCAGTAGTTTTCCTTTCAGCATTTTTTTAGTTGATTCCCTTGTTGTATTTTCAGTTATTTACCAATTCACTGCATGTTCCATCCTACATATGACCACAATTCCTGATACCCACTTTGGCAGGAATTCATATACGGTGATCAGTAGGACAATAGCAGTGTTTAGTACGATGCCCTCACCATTCCCACAACCACCAGAAGCTAATTAGGCTTAGGGTACTCTTAAATTTTGGGGGGTTTTCTTCTATGCGTTTTTTTGTTGGTTTTTTTTAAATTCCTACACATGGTATGATAGTCCACACATGGTATGAAAACAACATTCACTCTAGACTAGGGTTATTTGCAGACCAGAAAATAACCAAACTGGTGGAATTCCTAGGTAGGATGTTCCTCCAGCAGAACAAGAAACGTGGGGCTGACAGATGATGAATGAATTACATAAAGCAGTATCTTCTTGTTGAAAGCTCCAGTAGTAAGCATATAGAACCAGGTATTCAGCTTTTGGAAAATTAGGAAGAAAAGCTATCTTGAAAGTTCCTTTCTTCGTAATTCCTTTTTACTGGGCATCAGAGGAACTTCCATGAGTTTTATTTTATTCTTAGACTAATGTAACAACTCACCTTCTTGAGATTGCTTTTTGAATGGAAGGAACTTAGATACAGCATTAAACTAGATACTTGTTCTTGGAGATGCTGTGTGCTCATCACAGCATTGCCCACTTCACCTCAAAAGAATACATGTGCTTAGTTGCCTACTTCTGGGTTTAGACTCATCAATATTACTAACAAAAAATTACGTGCATATTCTCCAGTCCCATCTCCTTCAGTCATTTCATTTCATCAGGCTGACAAGTGAAAACAATAGAAATGATGAGATCACATCCATACCCTAATGAGCGCAATCTAAAGCAATTAACATGTCCTTCTGGATGCACCTTCCCTTTGGTTTGGATCAGAAACACACCTTTGAACACAGTTTACTGATCATCCTCACTTACTGTGCCTATATTCATCTTGCAGAGTGCTCTTGCAGAGTGTTCTTTCAGATGAACCTGCAGCTGGCAGCTGCATTCCAAGGGTGCATCTAACATCCTTCAACTGCTACTGAAACGTTCAGCAGTCAGATCAGTGCCTGAGCACCAACCCTCCTGTTAAAGAGGGCAGTCCTACTAGGCTGCAGTTCCTGTTCATGTAGACATAGGCTTCCACAGGATTCCCTGTGGAATTCCACTCAGTTCTTCCCTGAATGGGGGCTGAGACCTGTACCTACCACAGGGCTCAGGATCCATCAAGTGACATGGCCTCTAGAAGCCAGCAACATTAAATACCCAGAAGAGCAACGTGGCAGTACTGCTACAAAGAAGTAGCAGTACTTCCTTCAAAATCTAGTTACCTTCAAAAGCTAGGAGCTAAATCCTAGAATATTTGACATATCCTTGTCTATATGCTTCTAGCTCAACTGCAAATAAATTGAAACCTTTTTACTCCACTAGGTGGTGTAATTTGTCTTTCTGTCCAACGTAGCCTTACAACTATTTCCCCTCATTCTTCATTTCAAGATGGGGCCATAAAAAATATAATCTGAGAAGTGAAGCAGGAATCTGGTCTACAAGGGTCAGCTACTTTATCAGGACACACTTCTTTGATGTTTTCCATGATTCCTTAGAAAATTTTCTGTCAGCATGGGATAACTTTCTTGTAGAACATTTCTAGATTCATGAAAGAATAAAGTAGGAGCCCAAAACAAAACCATCATGGTCTTCCTCTATTTCCCTTTACACTCAGGCATGATGCCTAGGTATCTAAGCTATTGATGTGGTTTATGTTATGTATTTTCAACTGCAACGTCTCTGGAATCTCTCTCCTTGGTTTACCTTGAAGATGACGCAGTCAAACATATAGCTGGATCTTTCTTGTCCAGTTATGCCTGCACTTCCATAGCTATAGTTACATACAGAAAAAGTAGAGACTGCCAGCCTGCATAACAGGATGTATCTTGGGGGATATATCTGGCTAGAGGTAACCCTGGTGGCTATAACCCTTTGTCTGAAACAAAAAACACCTTGGCTGGTGCCATTCAACTCTTGGCTTCAGTTTAAGTCCACATTTTTAAAAAAAAAGGTATGCCTGGATCATAGCTTGTTATTTAGACATTTGGAGGCATTAGTTTGTTCATGTTCATTGAACAGCATCTACTGACACACAGACACACATCAAAAAAAGAAGTAATCTAGTAAGCAGGAGGCCAAACATCCCATCAACAGAATTCTGTAGCGCCTAAATCACCACATGGTCCAGCTCTCCTAAAGTTTAGCGATAAATTGCCTGCAACAGAATAATGAAATAATACAACTAGACAATTTTTATAATGTTTCCAGGATGTCTTGTAGATATTAAGCTTAAATAGAAGCCACAGAACTCACAGAAACAAACCAGCATGGTTGAAATCTCAAGACTGAACTGAACAAAATTCATCTGGCAAATTGGAGGAAGCTCAGCTATTCTACAAGCTTCAATTGCCCTTATGCTATCCACCCACAACTCTGCTTGCTTCCCTTGAAAAATGGGTACTTTTAACAGGCATTTTATTAATAAACACATAAGAATCACAACCAAGGGACACATACAGGGAGTCATGAGCTTTCAGAACGAAATTCTGTGGCACTTCCTCACAGTCTGTACACTCACAGTCTGTACAGTGCCCACATTAATTTAGGTTATTTACATATCCAGATCCATTTGAGGCCAGGCAGAGCAGACAGCTCTTAAGAGTTTACATGCTCACTATATCCTCTCCAAGCACCGAATTTAAAATACAGGACTGCAATCTGTGCAACTGGAGGATTTGTTTCTGAATGCAAATTTAACAAACCAACTATTTCCTCTCTGAATGATTGCTACATGAGAGATCTGAGCTATCTGCACCAACAGTTGTGCATGCTGTAGACTCCAAAAATGTATTTGAAAATCTTCTGCTGAATATTTCAAGCTTGTGTAGAAATAAACCAAGGAAGTTCCGCAACAGATGCAGTAAAAGCTTTAATCTCATTATAAAAAACCCATCAATTGGATTTGTTTCATAGCCACTTCTACAGCTCCCCTTACTGAGGGACAATATAGAACAGGGTCTGTGTTATATTTTATTGACCAAAGTTTCCAAAAGCATAGCCCCTTTTGTGGCAGAAAAAATAGGTAAAGTTCCTTCTTGGTTAAACACACACCAAATAAAGGCCATCTTACTAGCATAATTTTGTGCACATATTTAGCCATAAGAAGAGGAAGAAGAAATCTCTGCCATTGTACAATTGAACACGTGATAATCTTCACATTAAATACTAGATTGTTCTCTGAATAAGAAACAGCATGACAAGTAAATGTTTATCCATGCCACACAGAGAATGTATATGTTGAGTCCAATTACTGATGTTGATTTATTTAAACCTGATACATAGTCTGCTCCAAAGTCTCATACCAGGACACTCCTTGACAGCTGTATCAATGTACATAGTTCTATTGTAAGAAAAAAGCACTTTGTGCTGGGCAAACATATTCTGAAAAATTAGATGAAACATTTACAGGATCGAGGTTTGTGTTCCATTAAGTCACTTTTATGTCATCATTAGAAAATGCCCCTAAGAAGTGGGTTTGAGGGATTAACAAGGAGAACTTGGCACAGGGAGATATAAAATATATAGAATACTGGCATTGCATCAACAACATAACTGCACTCAAGTCTCAGCAAATGCAGGTTTTGCTGACTTCAGTTTGCAGATTTTGACAGCTGATGGTTGAAACCTGCCCCCATAAAAATCCCATGTCTGAAATGGCATTGCCTATGTTTAGACACCCTGAGAAAAAAGACCTGGATTTACAAAGACCTGAGTGAGTTACTTGTATTCCCACACACTGGGATGCCTGTTACAGAGGGTACAGAGACAACAATAAAGTATCTGGCCACTATTACATAGCAAATAAACTTTTATTTAGATGATAAAGGAAAATATATTTGCAAGAAGAAAGATCTAGGAAGTTTACTGCTCCCCTGAAATGTAGAGAAGTCCCACAGGCTCCCTTCTCAGCATGTCAGTGCTTGAGCAAAAGAACAAGCAAATTCTTTAAATCACAGGCTAAAGTTACTATCTGCATTACCTGCACAGAGATTTCATCTCCACATTGCCTCCTGATTGATGCAATCTGCATATGAAGAATAATCTAAATATTGGATTGCACATACTTGGCAGGTCTTGCACCCCCCTTCACAGAGAAGAGTTTTGTCATAACTCACAATATAGTTACTGTAATACTGCTCAAACAGTGTGCTGTGTGGCACAGACAACTGCTTGGCCATTTCATATAGGCTTTCTGGCTTCAAGTCTTCAATGCCATAAGTTTTAGTCAGGATGTATTCTAATTTCCAGTTCGATTCATTTTTCTCGTTGGCATCTCTGAGGTCCAAGTAAAACTGCCAAAGATCCTACAGTTAAAATAAAATAAAAATTTTTAAAAAGTAAAGAAAATGAAGAAAAGAGAGGAGAGGGAGAAAAAGAGAGAGAGGAAAGAGAGAGAGGAAAGAGAGAGAGAGAGAGAGAGAGAGAGAGAAAAAGAAAGAAAGAAAGAAAGAAAGAAAGAAAGAGGCACTGCTGTATTGCTTTCTTCCCTGCTTCATTAAGTCTCTGGAGTGATATATTGATTAGGAAGCTGTCACTCCTCATTATTCACATGTGAATAGAAGGTCACGTCCCACCCCAAGAGCTGGGCTTACACCCAAAGCTGGTACTTGCAGAGCGGTAATGGTGGGGGGATGGGGAGGAGAAGAAAGAGGAGCCACAAAGGCAGCAGTGGCAGTGTTAGAGGCCTTTCCTGTCCAAACTCCACAACACTCATGTCTGCCTTAGGAGTGGGGCAAAAGGGTGAGAGCCAGAACTTTCTTTTCCGCGTGCACTACTTGAGAGGTAGAATGGGCAGAAAAACAACTGCCCGGAACAAAGTTAAGGAAAAGGAGGGATGTCAATGCAGGAGTGAAATCTGCACAAGAAAGGAGCAGCCTGAATTAGCATAGGTCTCCAGAGAGAAATCCCACTCCCAATCAAGCTGCAGGTCGCATTGTCACTGAACTCGGCAGTGTTTATTTTATCCTGAGTTACTCAGAGAAAGTCTAAAGCATTCACAGCTAAAATTCACTTTATCTCCAAAAATCACATAAATTACAAAGTAGGAGCCTTCTACTTCTTATTTTCCTTCTAAATTTATTTATTTAACATTTCCTATAAACTCTATATAGGAAAGTGCATGATTACATAATACATTATATGGTTAAAAGTGCTTTCTTCATCAGCCCTTTTACACCCTTTAGAAACATTTTATGGGCTGCATCTGAAAACTCAGGCTATCACCAGCAAACAACATTGTCCAGGATTTTGGTGAAATTCTTTCACCCTTGCAGAGCTTCCTGCAAATAGTTTTAGGATTTTGCCCAGAAAAATTCTGTCCTTGACCATACATCATAAGAATATTCTATACAGAGCAGAAATAATTCTGCAGGCACAGAAAGACCAACCAAGTTCCCTTTCAGATTTCCTTCCCTTTGCCCAGGAAGAAAAACTGAGAGTAGGCACCAAAGTTCCATCACCAGCAGCTATAATACTACAAAAGTTGACAACTTACTAACATTTTTACTGATACTATAAAGTCTTAAACAATGCTTTAAAATCTTTGCTTACCAGCAAGCTATAGTCAAAAGGATCATATTGATACAATCTGACACCAGGGTTATTGGACTCCATTTGCCATAGATCCTTCACTGGGGTTACAGCAGGTGCCACAAACAAGGAATTGACTGGCTTTTCTGCAGAAAAAGGGAAGTTCAGGAGACAGTTTCCTTTTAATAATTTCTTTTTCAAACAAATGTTTTTGTAGAGTACCAACATAGCAAAAACAAGAGTGGCAGGCTTAAAGACACTAGAACCTTTTTTCACCTGATTTTGCTGTATCACTGTGAACTGCCATAATTCCAGCGGATAGAAATACCACAGTACCCACTCCAGTGTGTCCCACTTAAGCTTGTCTACACTAGAGGCTTCCCAACCAATTCAACTGCCTGTGCAAAACTGCAAAATCATCTTGCCTATATTTAAAGTCTCTGTATTTTGTATATTTCTACTAAAGAAATATTAAAAAAAAACCTTTGTTGTGGTTTCCATACTGTATTTTACATGTTGCTTTATGTATTTATGATGTTATTAGAAACACCACGGGCTGTTTTATCACCTGACCCTGAGTAGCCCAGCACCTACTGTGTGAACACTGACCTTTACAGCAACTGAAATATGAGGATGCATGTGAGTTTTATTGAGACAAAATGTGCAGGTGAGTACATTGAGAAGTTCTCTGTGGAACAAAAAGGAAGCCCTAACTGTTCCCATCTCATATTCACAGTGTCACAGCAGTGAAATCACAGGGTCAGCCATCACATATAGGCATAAGTTTTGAAAGTTTGGAAATAGTAGATTTTTCTGGAGAAAATACAGCTGAGCTCTATTTCAGGACACTGCTATTGGCTGTAATATTGCATTTATCTTGAATTGTCTGGAATTTTGTCAAGAGGAAAATATCCTGATTAGGAGACAGTCTTAAACTGTACAGACAAACACAATGTGTACTTGATTGCTATTTAAATTTTGTCAAAAGATGCAAAATTACTAAAATAATTGGGAAGTAGTTACTTGCATATGCAAACTTTAATGACAAACACCAAGATCAGTCTGTTCCCAGTGAAATTTGCAATAGAGATGGTGATTTTATGAACAAATGGGACAGTGTAAAAAATATAGGTATAACACTATATGGAGCAT
>VWZN01020024.1:244847-266007 GCA_013396955.1 Regulus satrapa | reverse complement strand
CCTTTTCTTTCTTGCATGGCTCTTTTGGCCCCAAAACGGTTACTTTTTAAATTGAGAAAATACAATCTACAACTCATGCCATATGAAGCTACTCTCTTCTGCAGCACAGTTTGCACTTCGGCACTTGTTTCAAACCCTTCCCTTTCTTCTCCATCTCCTTCTCCTCTGATATAATCTCCCTTCACTACATAATACTAATACTAGAAAACCCAGGAAAATTATGAAGGACACAGTCTGATGTGCCTTCATGTAAGTGAATTTTGATTTATGCACTTGATTAAAAAAGTATGCAAATCTAGACAAACTAGAACAACTGTCAGACATAAAATCAGCTGATCATTATCCATCCGTCTGGTGGTCATACTTCAAATTTAGCTATCTAAAAATACACCATCCTTTTAATATGTAACATTTACCATTAAGGGTTTTCACCTTTGTTTTTTCTATCTACACTGCACTAGCACAGCATGTTCTGTAGGTATATTTGAAAGACGAGGGACTACCCCAAGAGGCTTAGAACTGACATTATAAAACGGAAGTCCATATATAGGTGCATAAAATGCAAAACTTAAGCTCAGCTCCCAACATATACATTTTCAAAGTAGCTTGCTGCTGTATTTGAGAGAAATGTTGCTTTGTTTTTTAATGTTCTAAGGGATTCCTTCAATTTCATTTTGAGGCTCTCTTTAATCAACATTTTCTAAGGCCTATATCCAAGAAGGATATAGAGTTTCTCTTCTCTTCATCTTTTTCTACCTTTACATTTTTTAATTCATTCATTGAAAAATATCTACCTTTCTGGCATCCCCTTGCATCTGTTAAGCACAGTATTGTTAATGCCTGCTCACCAAGTAAACAATAATTAAAATGTACCCAGCGTCTATTTTTCTCAAATCCACTCTTCCTCCTCCTTTTGCTGCCAACATCTCCTTCAGCTTCACTGAACCCATTTTGTTCCAGCTTTATTCAAGATAAAGATACTTACATGTTGCCAACGCCTGTGTGCTTCTCCGAGTTTCCAAATTACTGTTGTCATTTTTCTCCTGTCACTGCTCACCAGACTAATGGAGCACAATTCCAAAGGAACAGTGCCAGATTTCCAAAGCACAAAGTTCTGTACTTTCTGTCATAGCAATAGCCCAGTCCACCCAAAAGTAAGGAAACCGGGTGGAAAAGAAGAGTTGGGCAAGGATGGAGGCTGTCTGCAGAGGGTCAATAGTAGGAAGGCAGGTACATGTCCCAAAAGGGTTCACCTACCAGTTGGGAGACTGAAGGCAGTCACTGGCATCCCAGATAGCACTCTATCACCAGGACTAACTTTGCAGCTCATTACTGGGCCCAGACAGTGTTAAGGAGGTTTTGGGAGTATTAGCCTAATCCTCTCATATGTGCCTCTGAAATGCCTGCAGGATTACCCAGAATGCATAACAGACCACTCAGGTATGAATGGGGGAAGGAAACACTCTGCTTGTGAAAACTGACTACCGCCAAAAACAAAACTCAATTAATGATCCATCAGATATTCCGGTAAGTGTCCTAAGACAAAACAATGGCAGGTAAACTACCAGTAGCATTTTCTCTAAAAGACAGCTAGTTTGTTAATCTTTGAGTCCTCTGCTGGCAGCATAGCCATCCCTTTAGGGGGAAATGAGTCACAGAATCTGGTGAGAATTTATTTAAATAAATGACAGGAAAAGAACAAGTAAATCTCCTGAAACAAATTGTGCTGAGAATCAAGGGAAATAATGCTTCAAGGTGCTCACTTGTAGCAAGTGCTACAGTCCACATTTAATATCAGTTTGTCTCCACTCTTATCTGTTAAAAAATAGATAAATTACCACCTTAAGTGTTTGTGAAAGAACTTTTTGCTTCTGATCTTTCTACTGTCTAACACAGACAGAACACCAGATTTGTTCTGCTTGGAAGGACAAAGTATTTCTCAATAAATATCAAAAGGTTCCCAACATTGGCACTGTGGTCACTCCACTACATGAAGGAGCCTGAAAGAGCAAACACATTACTCCTTGCTATTCCGGCACTTTTGTCAAAAACTAAAGAATGGTCTCTGCCTGTGCTATCAGAGAAAGCTACATTTCCCAAGCACTGCTTGTTCTGAATGCCCTTTAGAGAAACAAACTGGAAAGCATGAAATTCTCTCACAAAATAGATGTAAAATTCAATAGCCAAGTAGTACTTTCAGAGACAGACTGACTGATTCTGTGTCTTGAGGGTCTCTTACTGTAAGATGCATTTCAGCATCTTAATATATTGCAAAAAACCTTTAGTCCTTCAAGTGTTCTTTAGTTTGTCTCTATTTACTTGTAATCAGTGTCCTCCATTCACTTCTACCCCAAAAGCCTGTAAGTTCAAAACTTTCTAAATAAGGAGAACAGAACATTCATTGAATGAAGTGCTTCCCATTGTGCAACTGAGATGAAAACCACATCTTCTTGCTATGCAGTTGCCAGGCTTTCACATCCACTTCTGCTGCAGCTGCATCCTCATGTCTTTGTCTCCTCTAACCAAAGGTCTTAGAATAGGAACATTCTCATTATACATGCTCATGTAATCCTTGTGCTTTATCCTAAGGCGTTTCTGGACCACAGAAGAGGAAAAAAACCCAAACAAATCACCTAGGAACACCCATGCTTTTAAGGAAGACAGCCTAGAGATTATGATGATGACTAACAGTAACCTGGGCACTCACATAAATTTTGGGACAAAAATTTCTCTTATGTGTTTTTTTCATATCAGGAACATGTTTTACATACTGGCAACCCTACTGCTGGGAAGCACACAGAAAGATAAGCAAGTGTTCTTTACCAATACATCTTTCCCATATGTATACCCAAACATAGGGGACTTGATTTTGTTTGGGACTTCGGACAAAAAAATCACACATTTCTTAGTATGCAGAAAGAATATAGCTAACCATATAAATGTTAGAAGTGATCCACTAAGGAAAAGTAAGTAAATTTGTTACTTTTCAGGGTTTTAAATGTATCACCAAACTAGAAACAAGAGAACTTTTTATTATTTTACATTAGAAAGATGATTTGGGTTTCCTGTACCAAGAGAATTTGCCTTTCTCAGGAAAGTGTTATCAGAAAAATTAATGAATTTTTGTTTTCCTATGCAGGGCAACTAATTATATCACATCTCAGTAAATCTACAGTGCAAAAGCATGTCCTTCTACATCTCTTTCAGTCTGTCTGTTACAGCCCATATAACACATGATATTTTTGGGATTACATTTGAAAGTTCAGTATATTGTATAACAGGTTTTCCCTTTTGGTTCCTTTCGGTGTAGACAGCTGCACAGACATTTTACACAAAGGTCTTGTGTGTTACTTCTGCTCTTGGTCCATGACCTGCTCTACACTCTTGCACCAGAAGCAACATCCTTATTAATAGTGTGCAAAAATGGTTTCCATACATGATCCTCTTAATATCCCAATAGTCAGACTGGGATATCATGATTGCACCATTCCTCCATTTCCTGCTCTTAGAAGCACTGAATTAATACCCAAGATCTTGATCCTGTTGTTCAGAAGTCCATCATTTTAGGGCACAGAATCTGAAAAACTTGGCCAGAGCTGTAGGACTTTTTTTGTTCCTCAGAATGAAACTTTGGAACTTTCAGTTGAAATTTCAGATCACTTCCATAAAGCCAATATTACAGTCATGGGAAAGACAAGTGGGGGAAAAAAGCAACAAAAGATTGATCCTGCTGCTTTTAAGCTTCTGGAGAATGCACAGATACCAGTGGTGCAGTTCATCCTCTACAAACCTGTACAGAGTAGAAAGCTTGGCTGTGAGCTGTGTCTGACCCCTGAGTATGCACAGTGCTCTGATGCACAGGAAAACACATTACAGAACTAATAGCAGCTGTAAATAATGGCACAATTTTCTCCTTGTGAAAGAAAATAAGGGAGACAGGAGAAGGGGTCATGATAGTGACAACTGAATCAGAAGTTATCAGCAGCAAGTAATAAATGAAGTGACATTAGCTGAAGGCAGTCAATACCAGGCAACCAAGCATGTTCCAAATGTCTGTGGGTGACCAAGAGCAATGACAGACATAAATGTTAGTTGACTTCATGGGAAACACAGTTCAATTCTAACTCATTGGCCATGCTGGAAAGAAATCAAACACATCCCCTACTATGGAATAAGAAATGAAGCTCAGTGGTAACAAATCAACCAACCAACCTAATTCTTCCTATTTCATCCATTCATCCCCACAGAGTTTTCATTTCCTGTTGCAAATGCACATGCTACTTTCTGAGTTCAGCCACACAGTTTCAACCTGCTAAATCTTTTCTTAGTATCTCCATCTGGCCTGAAATTCAATAGAATTTTGCCCAATTTGAAGAATATATATGAGGAGTAATTTCAGATTTAGAAATAATTTTTACAACTAATCTTGCCTTGCAGAGTCCCTGCAACTACAATATTGCAGTTCAATTTCTCATCTTTTGCACTGTCAAAGGCACATGAGGAAATAAGTATCCCCCAACCACTCCAATCTCCTTTCTCCTCAGCCATTCAACTGGGAATTCCTTAGGGAAACATAAAAGATTTTCTTTCCCCTCCACTTTGATATCTGCTGCCCCCACATCCCACAAACACTTCCTGTTACACAGACAAGTCATCCACATAAAACAGCATATGTACATCAATCTGTATTCTTCGTTAGAAGCAGAGAAGGGTTTGGTTCTTTACTTGCCAGCTCTGTGGAAGAAAACTATTTTGGCAAAACCACTCGGAAAACTGAGGCAAGCAAAGAGCTTGTGGCATACTGGAGTCCACTTACATAATGCACTCCAGTAAAGGAATCAGCCCAGTGAAATGTAAAACGCTTTTGTGAGGAGATGAATTTGCAATTTAACAGATATTTGAGAATGGAACAATCCCATGCATGTAACCAACAAAGCTGCATACCCAAAGTCTCTCTCACTGGGGAAGGCCCAAATCTCCTTGAGATCTTACTGACACAAATGAGGAACGTTTCCATCTGGCTCAGAGTGAATCTGAGTGTACCTGTACGTACAGTATGTTCCCAGGAAGGGAAGTTCTTCTAGAAGTGCTTAGAGAAGAGGAGCTGCAGAGGAAGAAGAATTTCCTGGTAGCAACACGTGGGCACAAAGGGTTGAAAGCTGAGAGCACAAGGCTGACAGAGAAGTAAAAACCACGGGGGGATGTATCTGTGCTTCTGTGTAAAGAGCTACCTGAGTGTCTGTGTGAGACAAAGAGATTACACAGGAAGATAAAGGGACACAGGAAGAAAGAAGAGCTCTGGAACCTTACTGAGGAAGAGGAACTAAATCAGTAGTGAGGAGTTTCTTTGGAAGGCAAGCAAGATGGGAGGAAGAGGCTTGTTCAGTTCTAGGGAACACTGACCAGCTCTGGTGCAGGATGAGCAGAGAGATGGACACAATGGAGACCCCACACTTAGCAGCAAACTAGCTAGGTAACAGTAAAGATTTGTTTGTTTAACTTACACAAGTGTTTACTACACCAAGGATCTTTCTTCTCAGGGTTTTTTTGAGAGGGATAAATTATTGTGTTTATATGACAGGTGCTACAATATCTTTGCCACCAAATATGTAGTATTTGTGACAGCCTTTACAGACTGATATTGTTTGGAGCCCTCAAAAGAACAAGCAGCTTCAATAAGAGCTTCTGCACAGAAGTACATTTTCATTGCCCTGTAGGCAGTACCCTTCCAGAGGGAAAAGTCATTGTTTATTTCATATTAAGACCTTCAGAGTGTCCCTTGGAGGTAGAAGTAGGTTTGGTTTACCTTTCCATTATGAAAATGGTAAGGGACAGAAGCTTGTGCTTCTTTCCATTCAGCAGTTAGGAGGTAACAGTCTGGCAGCAAGCAGGAATTGCGGTGTGAATAGCTGCAGGCACCTTGCTAAGTTCCTAAGCCTTCAAAACATGGGACTGAGACCATTTCTATTAAAAAGCAAGGATGAGCTCTTAGAAGTATTTTCTTGATTTTGCTATGCAAATAGAAGCTGACATTTTATTTTATCTTTGTCACAGCCAGGTAACATTCTATAATTATATATAAAGCCAGATTAATTTTATATTATTTATATGATTCTTCCTTCTTCAAACCTACAAGCTGTATTTTTTTAGCCTGGATCAGACCAGGAGACCATCCCATCCTCTTCATGGACTTCTTCCCTGCTCATCTCAGTTTCACCTGACGTGGAAATACTTGGGTTATAGCCAGTTTTGCAGTCACACCCTCCAGCATTTCTTTACCTGAGCATAGGAGAGGATACTCTCTGTCTTATAATTATATTTTTTTTTGTCTGATGAACACTTTGGAAAAGCTAAAGTCCACCAAATCCAAGCACCAGTCTTCTCCCTGAGTAAAACTTCCCTATTTAAATTTTTAATTTCTGCATTTTGGTTTCATTGTGCAAGCACACACAAAGAGGAGTCACAATTTCCAGGACAAGAATTACTCATAGCAGTCTGTTCTAATTAAAACAAAAAACCCCAAAAACCAACAACCCAAAAATCCCAACACAAACCTAAACAGCACAAATAAAGCGAAACTTAGTATTAAATTGCTACTTACTCATAGAGGACTGGAAACAGTATTTGCAACAAAGTAAGCTTAAATCTATTCTTTATTGAGTAGTACAAGTCTAATTTTATTTTCTTTTCTATGGAAAGCTGCAAGAAAGCCTGCTTGTCTTTGTCATGAGTAAGTCTGAAAATCTAGCACTCTTAAGTTTTGGGGTTTTTTTATTATTCCACTTGCTTCCTTAGGCACCAGCCTGACAGGGAAAGCAGTTGACAACTTTAGCTATTTCAGTAGTGCTTATTGTTGATGGGAGCATCTCTACCACTCTCTTCAATAAAACATCAGTTTGAAAGCCCCTCGGATATCTTGCAGACATCACCCCAACACTTCTCTCAAACATGGTACTTAGGGTTTCAGTGCTCTTTGCTTTTGCCATGAAGCTCTGCATAACTATTTCCCCCATAATTATTAATCGATTTCTCACTTCAGTTGTGTCTCATACTCCACAAATGATCTGGGCTTCCTGAACTATTTTTCTGGCTCATCCAAGAATACTCCTGGAAAGCCACTCCAAAATACCTCAATTAGCATTCTTCACAGAATACAATGATGGAAAGAAAATCATATTTGCTCAATTCAATAAATGTTTAAATAGTTAATAAAATATTATTTTATTAACTCAGTTCTTTGATTTTGCTTACATAAATGAACTATTTGCTTACATAAATGAACTATAGGATAATTCTATAGTTCTCTCTGTGGTCTATCCAAAGATTTTTCCAATTACATTTTTCTAAATAGTAAAAGATGATTTCTTTCCCTAAAATCTTTGTCTTGACAATGTTCTTAGACCACCATAGGTGATGAAAAATTCTACAAAATCATTCTGGTTCAGTTTGCCCTCAGGGGAAGATGAACCAGCAGAGAAGGGAACACTGTGCTTTTCAGGCTAATCTGGCAACTGCTAAAGTGAACCCAGGCAGGAAACAGCCACTTGGCAAGTGAAGTCTAATACAAGGAAAATGGAGCTAACCTCCAACTGCAAGCCAACCAGGTGCTCTGAATCAGCCTTTAATGAGTTACTTAAGTTTCCTAGTGCTCTCCTTGACATGTCAGTGACTTTAACATTCACAAAGACGAAAAATCAATAGGATGTATGGATATATTTTGAGATGTTATGTGACTTTACTGCACTGTCTTCAACAATTTAATTTTAAATGAGAACCCTCAGTTCCTTGCTTCGTATGTTCCATTTATACTGTATTTATTCTTTAGCTTTTTTTTTTCCCCTCAGAAAAAGTATTTCTTCAATATTCAATGAATATTTTTTCATTTAAATTTCACTCTCCAGCATACATCATGCTTACTCTAACGCAATTTCACTGAGGTCACAGTTTATCTGCTTAGTCTTGGCACTGGTCCTATTTACTGAAAATTACAGGTAAGAAAATTTGCCCCCTTCTCATGGTGATTCACCAAGAAAATAGACTGAGATTTGAGAAATCTGTCTTCTTTTAGACTTATAATTTAAGTTAAATAATTACCTTTATTCTCAAGACTTTCTCAATTACATTTACAATAGAATTTAAATTAAAAGTAAAAAAAAAAAAAATGCAATCAATTACAATCCCCTGAGACACATCCTGATAGTACAGGTTTACAATTTGACCCTGCAGTTCCCCACGTACTTCATCTAATTGCAAGGCTTGTGTTGCTTCCACTGAAATTTGATAATACAGCCAGGACACAGTACTAGGAATGAGCACTTTGACATTCAAGAGCAGATCACTGAGTCAGATTTGTCCCACTCACATTTGGTGATAAGAGTTATCTCCAGGGGATAGGACACCTGATGATACAGTCTCTGGTTACCTGTGCACCAGAAAATCTGTGACTGCACCATGGTCAGAGACCAAAGGGTATTTACACCCACAGGCACAAAGGATCAGAATAACAAAACCCTCAGATTTAATCCTCTGCCAGAATGTTCTGAGACTGGGGGAAAAGCTTTTTTCACAGAATAAGGAATATAGGGGCATAAGTATTTGAGAGCATCTTAAATTTTCTGGAAATGAGCCAGCTAAGCACTGCTCCACGGAGTATCACTAATGACAGCAAGTAAATAAATCAAAAATCCACAATACCACAATCTTTTGAGGAGTAATGAAGGAAACAAATGGGTTATATGATTATCCAAAATACACATTAAGATTTTTTTCCTTAGAACTTATTTTGAATTAATTTTACACTTCAGGTGAAGGGTTTATCTGCAGTACTATACTTGCTTCCCCCTCCCTACATTTAGATGACTCTATTTGTTTCCTCTGCATCTCTGCTGAAAAGATACCACTGATCACAGCAATTTTAAACCTCTCTGGCTTTTAAGCTGTTTCAGAGGGTCTCTTTTTCCTAGGAGAATAGGTCTAATAGGTGAAATTCATAGTAGTTACAAGCCTAAACAAGTCAGTAAAAAAACCATGTGGGATTAATTCGATTTAATTTCTTTAGCCTTTCAATATACTTCTATGTAATGAAAGTATGAATCATCTCTATTAGCCTCTAATGACCTTAGCCTGGAACACTAAACCAGCCTTCCTATCTTAGGGCTTCACTGCTACAGACTAGTTTCATAAAAAATAATACATATTTCAATCAAAATTCTACAGAAATGTACCAAGGAATTTATTTCATGGTCTCAGCAAGCTTATTTGGCAGTTAAGAAAAACTATTGTCTCTCAAAAAGTCTAAGCCCTAAAAGCAAATCCCTTCCTCCAATTATTATTTGTTTCTCAAGAACAAGAACCAAACAGATCTTTCCAGGGCATGTATGAAGCTAACTGGTAGGTCATTTCCACACAGTTGAATTAATGTATTTTAAATTAATTCAATTAAAATTATCTCTAATTAAGGCAGATGCTTTTCAAAAAACCCTTTCCATTTTGATAAATGATCCTTCAGTAAACATACCCTGCTATTGAAACCCCTGGATTAAGTGCTTTAAATAGCGACCAAAAAAGGGTGTATTTATCTTTCAAATGATGAGAAGGCTGTGAAAATCAGCAGTACATATAGGATGATTTAAAATATGACAGTAGAAGGTTAAAGTGTGTTTTTTATAAATTAGTTGAATGAAACACTCAGACTTTCAGTGCTGGAAAGGGGCCTAGAATAAAAACTTTTAGCAGGGCCTGTTGTAACAGGAGAAGAGATAATGATTTTAAACTGAAGTAGGATCAATTTAAATTAGACATAAGGTAGAAGTTTTTTACAGGAGGTGGTAAAACACTGGCAGAGATTGCCCAGAGAGATGGTGGATGCCCCATCTCTCAAAACATTCAAGGTCAAGGTTGGACAGGGCTCTGAGCAACCTCATCTTGTTGCTGGGCAGGGGGGTTGGACTAAATGACCTCTAAAGATCCCTCCCAACCTAAACCATTCCAGGATTCCATGATTCTAAGTATGGCTGCACCTTTAAGGTATTTTAGCTGGGATACCATGATCCAGAGAACTTTTATTTAACTTTCTTAATCTGCATAAGCCACTGATGCTTAAGCAAAGAGAAGGAATGAAAACCGAAATATAAACAAGCAACTGGTCTTATTTGTCATACAAACATTAAGTGGACGTTCCACATAGTGAATCCTTTGGATTTAAAAGTTTAACAATCAGTTTGCTGTTTCCTCATCTTTTTAGTTTTAATTCAGTATTTAGTCTGCTATATTCTGAGTGAGAGGTAGGTTTAATTTTGACATGTTAGAGCAATGACATTCTTCCACAAGAGTTGCAGGATCAACAAGCAAGATCTGTCTAAGCAAATGCTTCCCTTTGGAGCAGAATTAGATAGGGTTTTCATCTTGAAATTCAGAGAAAAAGGAGATTCTTCACTTCCACTGTGTAGGGATGGTACCTGTAATTCCTGAATCACATAAATTTTCATTAAACTTTTTTTACTAGGTCCAGACAAGACAGAGACCTCTAACTGCTCCTGAAGAATTGCTTGCCAGTATTCAGGGACTGGCACAGGGTGGAGGACAGACAGCTTGAGCTCCTATGTATATGGTAACTGCTTTAATCACCAGGCCCTTTGACCCCTCTGAAATTTTCACTTTCTTGTTTCACCTCTGGAAGCCCACAAACATACCTTCACTGGGTTTCCTTGCTCTGGAAAGAGTCCATACACAGCCCCTGTGATACAGGACATTTCCTAGACTATTAGGAGGCAAGAAAATCCCAGACTTTGCTTGGCTTTATCACAGGAGGTTTGTTCCTTTGTGCTCTCATCCAGCACTAAGACAAAAATGCTCAAACCCTGATAGCCACGGAGGTCGTGCAGGAGATGGGACTTCCTTCACTTCAGCTTCATGTCTTACCCTGAAAGAGACAGCACCAGCCCTGCCTCCTCTCTTCCTACTCTCCCATGGCAGCAAATGCCTTCTCTCCCCTTTCTCTGTCCTACAGCAGCAAATTCACACACTCATAGTGTGAATCTCCATGCAGAAAGCGCCAGTGTCCCCCTTCTCACCGAGCCTCTCCCACCCTGCCCCACAGAATGACCATGGCAAATGTCTCCACCATCAACGCAAAGGCCCTTCCCAAGGACAGAAAGGTAGAAGAATGAGCAATGCAACCTGCAAAGGGGGAGTGACATGTGCCATTTGGGGTTACTCACACCTGCCATTTCAGTCCCTCGCTGAAGGCACTCTGCTGCAGGGGGATGAGCAGCCCAAAAGGACCCATTTCTCTTTGTATAACGATTACTGCTCAGCACTGACATTTTGTAGCCTTCCGATTTTATGTTTAACTGGAAATAACAGCCTCCTGGCAAGCTCTTCTTAAGGTTTTGCAGCTTCCATGGCATTTGGTCAGAGTGTGTACCTACTTGTGTAATGTGAGAATTCAGGATCTGCAGAATGCTCAGAAACATTTTTTTCCCATATGCTAAGCTAATGACCCCTCCTAAAATGCCTATGAGCTCTCAATATTTCCTTTTAAATTTTTTTCAGCATAATCATATTACAGACTGACACCTGACAATGTAAATTAATGTGTCTTCTTTTTTACTTTTTTATTTTCCATGAAAATTCCTCAGAAGTCTATTTTTTTCCCTTTTTCCTATTTTGTCTTATTAAGCACAGAAAGAGAGAAAAGGCAAAAAGCAGATAGACATTATCACTGAGTGAAACTTTCTGCAAGCTGATACTTCTATTTCTAGACAGATTGAAATCAACACCAAGACCATTTTAGAGGACATGTTCTGCAAAGATGTGTCTTTCCCAGAACCATGCAGACCTAAGTGCATTGCTTAATGGAGATTCCATAGGAATGCTTCAGGGTTGGTTTGTGGGGGTTTTTTGTGGTTTTTTGGGGTTTTTTGCTTTTTTTTTTTTTTTTGGTGGAAATATGATTTGAACATTTCAAAAGAAAGCCTGGAAGTGACACTGACAAGTGCAAATCATTGAGGGACTATGCTAATGTGGAAGTACTCAAAATATTTACTGCTTGGTTTACATACTGGGATTTAGTTCTTCATTATGACCTATATATTCAAAAGGCCAGGAATAAGAAGGTGCTTGTCATGGTCTCCCAATAAATGCCTATCCTTAGAGATGGTAGATTCTCTTTTTCTAAACTTCACTCAGCACTGGAGATGAGTGGAACCTATATCTCCTCTCCAGAGCCTTGCATGAATCTGGGTGGAAAACTGCAGATAGGGAGATTTCAAGGGACTCTTTCTGCAGGTGACGTCATGTTCTTGAAGAGCTACTGAAGATTACAGACATTATAACATTTTCCTCTGGTCTTCTCTGCTACATCTTTATGTTTCTGCTTTTAATGAACAGCTGAGAGTTTTGTTTTTTTTTTTTTTTTAAAAAACTTGTGATTTTCTTTTAAAAAAGTGCTGAAATAATTCTGCATTTTCTTGATGGAAAATGCAAATGAACAGGCATGACCCTTCACTGAACAGGACCTCTATGCTAGTCTCATTTTAAAACCATGGGTCACATTCTATTCCTTACAACATCAACCAAACCACTACAGCTTTGTGAAATGGAGGTTTAGGAGAGAACTATCAGAAAATAAATCCCTCCACAAAGTCCTTGCTTATTAAAGCTGGTAGAGGGAAAAAAGTAAGAGGAGGATTTGTTTCTGCCTGAGAAGTTTCAGCACTCCTCCCTCAACCATAGAGTCCCTCACATTTGTGACATGAATGTGTGAGAGCCAAGAACAAGCAAAACCAGCTCTTCTTGCTCAGTTCAGAGCTGTTTGAGTCCAGTACTCCATCTCAGACTCCTCATGGTCACAGACAGCTCCAGAAACCTGGCTCTGATACAGATGTCTCTGCAGGGCTGACCTGACAGTCTGCATTTTAAGGGCCAAATAAATTGTTTCACCCAAGGATACGCTTTTACATTCTGAAGGAGGAAAAGATGAACCCACAGAGAAACTGAACTAATTTCTGTACTTCTCAGCAGGGAACTCCCTAAAACACTGACAGTCACAGCCAAAAAATATAATTTTAACATATAATCTGGAGGGGTTTTTGGCTTTTAATATAACCATATTTATTATGCCAAACAACAAGCTAGCTCTAGGATTTCAAAAGAAAGCCTAGAAAGACAAGGATGACCCCCACAGTGTATAAAACCCAGCCGCAGGAGAACACTGGCAAGGTTATGAACATTTAAATAAAGGGGAACTTTGCTTAGTCTTTTCAAGACAGTAACGAAACAAGCACAACTCATGAACTAAAGTTCTTTAGGAATGGCAGATGCTAATGAAACCCATTAAAATGTTTTTTTAAAACAGCTCAAAAGAGCTACAGGAAACAATACAGCAAAGAGACCATAAGAAAAAAGCTACTTACAGGACAGCAAAAAGAGGCTGATGAATACCAGAGACACCCAGAAACAACTGGAAAGTGATCTCAATGTCTGTCTTCTCAGCTGACTACAGCAAAACACCAAGGGAAAGCTGAACTGCTGCCAAGAAGGAACATAAACTTGCATGCATTTAAAATAAATGAACAGATTACAAATTCACATACAGGAGAGCATGCCATACAGGTAGATTTCTGGACTTCAGCCTTTTCATTCAGAACTAATATAAATACTTAACAACAGTGCCATTAAGAGAATTCTCCATCCTCTCATAACAGAATGCAAATCTCTCTGCACCAGCAGTGCTGTTACGTTCACCCCAAAGGTGGCAACTGCTGCCTGGACACCATGTAAGCAACAAGCCGTGGCTGTTCTGTGGCATTCTGCTATCCAAACAGGGAACACATAACTGTGGCATAAAAAACTGCTTTCACACTGTTCTAAGATAAATAATGTTTTGCCAACACATTTTCAGCAAATATCTACAACAGAGTTCATATTTCAGCCTTTAAACACAGAGAGTTTCACAGCACACAAGAAAGCTAACTGGAAATAACCACACTGCCTAATTTTGTATTAGCTGTCAGTTTTTTGATTTGGATGAAGAATCAACCATCCTGAAAGAGGAGGGTCATTTAATATGGCTGCTTGGCAATCTGCACAATTCTGTCCCCCCAAATGCTAAGTACCTTAATGTTCATGGTTCAGGTATGCCTTCAGCCCCACAGCATGGCTCAGGAGGGGCCGGCATGAGGCACAGAAGAAAGCCACTACTCAAGCTGTGCCAGCAGCTCCAGATTCCACTGTCTCCACAAAAATAACCTGCCATCACATAACTACCAGAGAAGCAAATTGCCACTGCAAAAGCCTCCCTGCTTGTAAAAATCAGAAAGGCTGCAGCAATTTGAAATCACATATGTCTTGTGTGGCACGTATGTTAGCAGGGCAAAAAAAGGAAAGAAACAACTAGGAAAAATTAACTTCTTGGCTGAGGAAATAATTCAGTGTTCTGTACCAAGTAAAGGTTGCCCCTATCTGACATTTTTCAAGGGTCAATCATCTACAAATTGGGGGGCTGGAGGAGAGATGCGGGTTTATTTACCACTGAAGAGGTTTTTTTCCAACACAGAGGATCCAAGCTGAACAAAATTCAGCTGCTTTAAATCTAAAGCAATCCCACAGAAATTGTATTTCTCTAGATGTGCACTGAGACACGTGAGATATGGGTCTTACCATGAACTGTTCACATCAGCTGATTACTTATTTAGTAGAGTGAAAAGGGGAAATTTCAGTGGATGTCAGTGGACACAGGAAGTTACATAGCAGAAACAGAAGGTTATTTGCTAGCATACATATTCCTTTTCTCTGCAGTGTCATCTCTATTTCAAATATTTAACCTAGGCAGGAAAAAAAGGTTTAAAAAGGAATAAATTTGTTTAAATGGCTATATTATTTAGCCTTCAAACAACTTACATATTAATTTGGGTACAATATGAAACCACTCTAAAGTCTATACCAATATATTCAACAATTCAGCTCTTGCCAAGTATAACCTTTTCTTCCCCTATCTCTCTTGGATAAACATTCTTTTCACTGCACTTTCATGCTGAGAAATAATGAAATCACTTCATGAAACACAGTACAAACTTTGTGAAGGGCTCAGAGAACTCCTGCCTGTTTCACAGGTACTAGGTATAAAAATGCTGCTCCAGAAAGTTATTACAATATTTAAAAAGGCCAGCATTTTGAAGTAGATATGGGTTCATCATAGAGAGATTACTGAATTTCAAAATACTTCAAAATAAGTTATGCTGCTTTTCAGCTTCCACCTCAACATTCCTGCCACAATAGCTAATACAATAAAGAGAGCATAAATTTACAGGAAAACCACAATCTTGCCTGAAACTTTTAGCACTCTAAAATTAGTTTTCTTTTTGTGCACGTCAGCTATGCCTATTTTATTTGTTTTGCTTAATTAACACCATCCAGAAGAAAATTCAGTGATGCACCTTTCCTAGGCCACTAGTTACAGAATATGCTTCATTTATTTTATTACAGTTGTCAGAGCAAGAATGGATTTCTAATTAAGAACTAGGATCTGAAAAAGTAATGTGAATACAGGGAGACAGAAAATGTTATCAGAGTCACACTACCTGTTCTACAGCCAGAGAAAGGAGCTATGTGGTTGATACCATGCTGATCTCACAGACAGCCCAGCTGGGCTAATGCAATGGCAACAGCCCCATTAGCCCTTTTCCCATGTTATTGTCTTCCCTTCCATTCCCCCCTTCAGTAAATCATGCCTGGTATCAGCAGGGAAGCATCACATTGTGAATGTTATCTCAAGTTAAAATGCTGTCATGTTCCAAATCTGTTGCTCACCTGAAGACCAAAATGCCTGCTTTTACTACATTACTGGACAAATTGTTAGTACAGTCAGTGCTTTGAACCACATCCTTAGCCCAAAATGCTTTCTTTGCACACATGCCCTTTCAAACCTGACATTTTGTGTATTGATTTTAGTTTCTTTAGCTACCTAAGTGCTGAGGAGAGGAAGAAAACACCATGCACATACAAAAGGTTTGTTGATAGGTTCTCTCTATTCTATTTTGAAGAATAAAAGCATATATATTACACATCTTTGCAGCTCTTCAGGGACTCTGCCAGCTAAATAATAGATTTTTCTGAACAGTTACTGCAGCTTCCAAAACTGTGACTTAGAAACCAAACTTTCACACTTAAAAGTTTAGTAAGTGGCTTAGTGCCAGATAATATAATGATCTAAGAGCTTCCTAATACTCAGCAGGTGGCTTTAATTAAAACTTGCCCATTACATATGCAAAGACAGGTTATTTGCTGTAAATGTGGATAAACTTTGCTGGTCTTGCAGCAATGAATGCATTCAGAGTTCCCCAAATAACATACTTATGTTGTGTAAAGTCCGCCCTGGCACATCATCATGTATGAAACCGGTTTTGCATTTCAAGAAATTTATTTTCAGATAATACTCCTGACACTTTTGCTTGATGACTTTTTCTACAATAAGAAGAATTATTTGTTAACTTGTTAACATATTAATAAAGTATTCTGAACTTGAATTTAGTGCATTTGAGAGGATCCGTTAAGTCTTTTTCAAGACCAACCAATTTATCTTCTATGAAATTTTTAAAGAGATCAAAATTAGACCATGAAATATACTATTGGATTGATGTCCAGAATGTTCTTACATTTATAAGACACATATAAAGGCATTTCAGCTTATTTGTAACATGCATTTATTGTCTATTATTAGGTGTGGACATCCCTACACTGATGTCTGAGGAGATACGTCATCCAATTTCTATTTCGGGATGCTCTTGCCACAGCCATTAAGGTGAGATAACTAGGGATGAAAAGAAGTTATCTGAATGTCATTGGATATGAAACTGTTTGGGGTTATCCTAAAACTAATAAACCCACACCTTTGTCTAACATAAATTAAGGTAGAATTAAGCCCAGTGCAAGTAGTCATTTGCAAATGTCTGCTTTTTGTGGACTGTCGTGATGAAGGCCCACAATTGTCCCTGGAAGTCATTGTGCCATTTTTCTTGTTTTACACACCACAGTTCTCCACAGCATCTAGGAGTGGGTTTTCTTCTTTCTTCGGCCAGGAACATCTCTATGTATGACAGGTGCTATGTCACCTTTGCTTGAGGTAGCAGATCTGCAAAGTACAGAGAAGCCAAACTGCAGAACTAGAATGCCAAGTTTCTTCTGCCAAGCTGGATGTTTCAGAAAATTACTTCAAAATACAAATTTCCTACATGAAGGAAGAGCCACCTGGAACTAACCAACAGGTAACACCTGGGAGAAGGGCCTGCCTAGGGATCCCACCCATCACAGACTTTGCCTTGCTCCGGATTGTCAGAGACAGCACCTGCATCTACTCACTGCTCGCTTCAGCTGATAAAGAAATCATCACCTCTGCAAAGACTCCTTCAAACCACCAGGCATAGTTCATTCTTCCTTTTGAAAACATGCACCGAGGAATACCTTGGGATTTGAAGGAAAACTGCCAAGAGCTGTTGTCTTCTAGGTCAATGCTTTGATCCCCAGGGAAGAAATTAAGTTGAGCAATAGCACTTTCCACTGTGCAGAAGTACTGTAACTTGAACTGCTTTTTGATGTCAACTCAAGTTTTGCACTAGTCTTTAACTTCTAAGGTAATGCTTTCATTGAGTGAACAAAAAAAGGCAAACAAAAACATTTCACAAAATTTGAGGGTCAGAATTGGCATTTGTCAGGCCACCACTTGAAATACGAAGGAAAAACAAATTCCTCATAACCTAAAGAAACCTGCTTCTGTAATTTATGAGGTGACTATTTATTATACAAGAAGAGGCCTTGGAACCAGATCAACATTCTTAAATTCCACATTTCCAGCTGAGTACTGTAATGGCTGTGCTTGTTTTCTCCCCACAAGCCATGAATTCTTACCTGTCCTTTTCTCTAGTTAGCTCTAAGCGGAAAACTGGAAGCTAAAAACTATTGGAAGCACAGAGCTTTTAGAAAAGGCTAAACAAAATATGAGCAAAAAAAATCAAAACAAAATCAAACCAAAACATTGTATGTTTATTTAAGTAAGACTTGACACTAATAGCATTGACTTAGCTGCAAGGAACTGCTGAATGTTTCCCTGAAAGAATATTTCCTTGTATTGCCAACATTACATTACCAAAATACTGATAAAACACCAAAAAGGACCTCAACAAGACACTGTTCTTTTAGGGACAAGAGTGGCAAGCACTTTATGACATTTATGTGCTCCTTGTAACTGCAAGTGAATGAGGTCAATCCCAACAGAGACCTACTGATCTGATAACAGGCCAGCTTTAACTGCCTCTCTTTTTACATGCTGTGTTGACTCATCACACCTAACAGTTTGATTTTTCTGATCCCACTGGGGGAATAGTTATTAGAATTTGTTGCTGCCAATGAAGAGTTACCACACCTATAAAGAAATTCACATATTATACAAGAAGTTGAAGAGTCAGTTTTCAGTTGTTCATGTTATTTGCATGCACCAAACTCAAACAGCAAATATTTACACTGGAAAGAGTTATTAGGCAGTTTTAATACAACTATGCTCAGGAAAAATAAAACCCTGTGCCTCTTGCCAGTCTTCGGTGAAGTTTAAGTGACTGGCATAAATTAGTTTGTGAGGAATACTGGAGGTAGAATTCTGAAAATACTAAAAGAGGTCAGTTAGATGCACACAGTTCTAGAGATAAAGAGATCACACACATATCCAAAATAAGCAGAAGTTATTTATGCAATTATTTTGGACCTTCTGGGCACCAATTTTTGTGTTTATTTTCTCCTACTGTCATCTCAATCCCTAAACAATGTTAAGCTGCACCAGGTTCAAGAGAATAGGATCATCACATAGGGAGGCCTGAACAGATGCCAACATGTCCTTCATCACACATCACAAAATGCCCCTTGTTTTCTTCCCCTCAGCAAATAGAAAGCTGATTTGCCCAAGTTCAGAAAAGCCTTGCTCACATGGCTATTTTGGAGAGAAGTTCTCAGGCACATCCCAAGTTAATAATTGAATTTGAAGTTAGTGGATTCTGCAACTGCTAAGCAAATAGCGATGACCAATTCTCAAGGTGCCATAACTGAATGAAACAAAGTGACTTTGGTTAGGCAAACTTATCATTCCACCTCTCTGCAAACACAAGGCCCTGTGTTTCCTGGGAGACACCCTTTGCTCTCTGTGTTGTAAGCCAATCTAGCAAGTTTCCTCTTCAAAGTAACATTTTTAGGGAAAAATTGTAATACAAATCATTCAACAGTGACCAAAAAAGAGAAGTGTTCTTGTTATATATTTCAACACAATTTTAGAGACTTTATACTCATTAATCCACATGAGAAATTTGACTTTGTAGTCCCTTCAATTTTAGAAAAGAAAATAAATTCTGGAATTTTCCTAACATTATATCAGATTTATTATTAAGTCATTATTTCAGACTAGTCATAGTCATCACTTTGGATTATGTCTTTGTATCTGCCCATTCTGTATGAATTCTGACTCTGCTGCTGAAGAAAAGCATGAAGTTTCTGAGCTTTTCTCAAAGTCAGCTGAGGAGGAGAAGGGAACAAGTAGTATAATTAGGAAGAGTACAAAGTAGTTCAACTTTATTCTGTTTAGTCTTCTAAAAAAGAGTTCTGCATATAAAAATGAATTAGGGTCACTGCTTCTGGGACAACTAAAAAAAAACCTATTTAAATCAAAGCAAGGAATCTTGCTTGACTTTGCTGAATACTTTCCGAACAGATGGGGTGCAGGAGACAGGAAGAAAGGTCTGGGAGGAAGCAGACTCTGGTGGCTTTTCAGAGGCCACAATTCACTGATGCTTGCTTCAGAATTTCAACAGAGATAAATTTAGCAATACACTAAAATGTCTGTATCCTGAAAAAAAAAAAAATCAACTCATGGTGAAAACAAGTTAACAAAACAAAGTTCTTCTGTTCAGATGGGAGTAAATGGATATAAATGGATAAAGCAGTCAGGTAGAAATCAGTAGTTTTAACTTCAGCATTGGTCAAAAACAACTTCTCCAAGCAGATTTACAAGGCCACAGGGACAGGCTGGCATAGGTTTGAACACTGGCACAGAAGCAGCCAAGGTGTTGACTGGGTGTGAAACATGTTTAACACTTTTCTCATAAAAGAAGTCACTGAATCTCTTGCCAATGACACCTGGTTTTGCTGTATGTGGTTTAATTTTGTTTTTCCATCTGTCTTTTTGCCTAAATGAACATGTATCCACTGTCTTTGGCTCATTTCCTGCTCCTGCTCCCAGAAATTCCTCCACTTTATTTTGGACCCTGAATCTAAGTTCTTTGAATTTGCTTGAGGCTGGAACTATATGCTGTATTATTTATTCATTTGCTGAGGCAGGAAAAAACCTTATTTTTTGTGATACTAAAATACCTCAGCTAAGTGTTTGTTGGAATTCTGTTCTGCCTTCCTGCTAGTTACTCCTATGGCAGTGCCAGCACCATTTTGAAAAGTCAAATACCAGCTTCCAGATGAACAGCATCAGTGATGAACAGTGAAGGACAACAAAGAATCATTCTAAATAAAATATATGGCAGCATGAAAGGAAAGCAAACATTCTCTTGCTGGGACAGCTGCCTAAAAGTCCTGGCTAAGCAGCTCTCTTATGAAGACAAGATGGGTTTTTTTCAAAATGGGAGTTTGTCCACATCTCAAAACCAGCACACTTTTCATCATGTCACCAAGGTTCACTTGGTGGAGAACAGCAGTGTTACCCTGCATTGCGTGTAGGTCTCTGAGAGCAGGACAGGAGGAGGTGACTGCGACAGAGCCAGAAGTAGAGGATAAATCAAGGCTGAAAACTCAATGTTATAAAATCATAGAATAAATCAGGTTGGAAATGACCTCAGGAGGTCATCTACTCCAAGCTCCTACTCAAAGCAGAGTCAATAACTAATTCAGATCACACTTTTCAGGGATTTGTCCTTTCAGCTATTGAATATTTCCAAGGATAGAAAATCCACCACCTCTCTGTGCCAGGGTTTCACTGTCATCAAGAAGAAAAGGCTGTTCCTTACTTCAGCTCTGAATCTATCCTCTTCAAGTTCATACCCATAGTCTCTTGCTCTCCTGCTGTGTGACTCTCTAAAGAGCCTGGCTTTATCTTCTCAGCAACATAAGAGAAGCC
>VWZN01020024.1:227447-244829 GCA_013396955.1 Regulus satrapa | reverse complement strand
AAAAAGAGAACCCGTGTCAAAAGCCCCCCCCCCCCCCCAGTGTTCTCTGAGCTGAAAAAGTTCCAGGGCTTCATCTGCTCAAGTGCTCCTTCCTGACCAACTCCTGCTCCAGTTTATCAACATCCTTTCGATAAGGCAGAAGAAAAACTGGACAATCTTTTATACATGGTCTAATGAGTGCTCCCCAGGATGTTGTTATGCCTCCCTTGGTGAGTAAAGTTGAGCTTGGGGTGGGCAATGCACAGAGCAGGGTAAGCTGGTTACAGCTGCCAAGAGTTTTCAGGTTGGGCTGCTCACCCCAACAGGTGTGAAAAAGATGGGGAACTATCCACTGATACAGCAGGAATCTCTATTCTAAGAGTCTCCATGTTTTTGGAAACTGGGCATGGCGACAGATTTCCAGTTCGGCTGTGAGACATATAGAACAGAGCATGTGGTACTCCAAATCAGGCATCAAAAATCAGCTTTTATATTCTCAATAGGGCTGGCACTGAGTCCAGTTTCCAGATGGTTTTCTGTTGCATGTTTCTGTTGCTTAGAGGAACACAGCAAAAGCAGAAGGGGAACTCTTTTCCCACAAAGAAGGATGGAATCAGAGAAACAGAAGTAAAAACATGAAGAATGAGTCAATAATTAGTAAGTTACGTCACTTTCCGTGTCACTTTTCTCCAGTAAGGAAGCAGCCATGGAAGCTCTAATTTTTATGCCAAACAATTCAGTGTTTGATTCTGCTGTCTGTACTAGCTTTGTTTGGCATTTTCCAGCCTTATTTATACCGTTAGATGCAAAGCAACCCATTTAAATGCTTGTTATTTATTAATAAATGTGGTGTTTGAAAGGACAGATGCTCTTGTTTACCGTCCCCTCAGATTTCAGTCAGTCTTCATATCGTGCTCTACGCTATACAAAGTCTGACTTCTTTTGTTCTTTATCTGCTTTGGATATTTAATTATTCAAACTGCTTGATGACTGCATTAGGGTCTGGTTTAATTGTTTCCATATTCGGAAATTTTCCTTACAGCTCACGGACTGCACATCCATTTATTAATCTAATTAAAAGCCAGTGGGAAATTTCAATTTAAGAGTTTGAACCCTGAAGTAGCTGTGGCTTCTAAAAGATGCCCAGCATAGCTGCAGGGCACATATTTAATACAGTGGGGACATGAAAAGTTGACCTAAAGGACCGCTAACTACACTCACCTTCAACTATGTGTGGGTGTTCCATTTATTTGTGGTATTAGAGCCCACTTAATACCTAGCAAAAGGCAACTCAAATAAAATAGAAGATAATGTCAAATCAATAAACTGAAGCACACTATAAAAGCAAATGTCATTTGAAATCCAAGTTGTAGCACTATACACCATTGTACTGCACAGATCCAGTACACATGAGCCCTTGACTGCATGTCCAGTTTTCATAGCTGCCTCCTTAAAAAAAAATCTGTGCAACCAGTGTTATAAATACTTATTTTATCTTATTTTCTAATTTTTGTCTTTCAAAATAGCAGTTGTAGGCTTAAGAGAGACTATCAGGAAACACAGAAGGTCGAAAAGGTCAGCTTCCTGCTCTTCACTCTGCAGGTTACTGAGCACTGCTGATATCCACAGTGCTCTACTTCTGCTGAGAAGAGGTAAAGCTATATAGCAACTTAAAGTGTTGAGCCCTATTAACATTAAAGAAATGTGAAAGACTTCATCAGAAAGGTTTATTTAATTGGGGAAATTTTCTTTTCTAACAATAGGACTTTCCCCAGCCATCTGATCTCCTGCAACAGACTGGGTTGTTCTTGCAGGGCTATTTTGCTGCCGTGGTCTTGAACCCAGGGTCTCTGAGGAGACCAACACAGCAAAGATCTAGCCAGTTATAAAAAGCAAGGTTCCCAGGATACCATCCTGCATAAGGGCATCCATAGGAAGCTGAGCCTGGGGCCTTGGGCTGGTGCTGAGAAGCAGTAACTGGGATATAGAGGAATTGGGGCAGGATGCAAAATAGCCTTTAACTCTACTGCTGTTTCAGCTTTTGCCTCTTCACCTCCAACACATCCTTATTGTTTCCTCACTCTTTACCAACTTTTCTCTTTACCATCCATCTTACTGATGCAGAATTCAAGGTAATAAATAAATTACAATCTTACTATGGTTTTTTTGTGTCAACTTCAATTTACTTGGCTTGAAGCAGAAATGTAGGTATCTACAGACTGTGACAGCCAAAATGGCAAACTACCTTTGCACAGACATAAGCACTGTATGGAAAGAAGGACACCTGTTTCCCTAATCCTGCAGATGCTAAGGATCAAATGTAGGCTTGCTGCCAGCTGCACTGTAAAAAAGGCAAATGTGTGGTTGCAGCATCAGGATCCATGAAATACAAGGGTCAGCAAGCAGCATTTTGAAGGGTAATGCAATTTTAATCCCTGGTCAGAGGTTTGCCGAAGGCAGAGAAGGCGCTTCAGGCGTGCCAGTATCTGAAGTACAGCCACACAGACGCCAATGTGTCCATAAAACACCTTTTACAATGTGCCCTAGCAGAAGGCAGACACAAACAGAGCCACATGGACACAGCAGAGCTCCATGCAGCTTTATCTCCTGGCCTGAGACCAGAAAGAGCAGCAGACTCAAATGGGGCTAGAGAGGAAGTGTGGCTAAGAGAATTTAATCTTCCTCATTATATTGTAGAATTCATTGTGCTTGTTTGTCACATGGAAAGGGAGAGAGGAAAGAAATCTCCATCAAACATCTTCAGTTTACAATCTTCTGTGGCTTGCAGTCACAAATCAGCAAATTCAGAGGCAGACCTGTGTCTGAGCAGGGCTACAGCTTATTTCCGTGTAGGTTATCATACTGTGCACAGGATTTTTAAAGCACAATTATAGCCTCTGACATCCTACCTAAAGGAGTGGAGTGGTCACCATGGTAACACCTGCATCACATGGCAGTGAACACCTGATACCAATCAATCTTGAAAACATCTTTTTAAAGAAGCAGCCTCCTAGAAAACTGCAGATGTTGATTTCTTGCTGAAACTAAGAAGATGCTCTCTTTATAACAAAAATGAAAGTTTTACCTTACCACCTTTTCATCTTGAGAGGAATGAGGGTTGTGTCTTTACAAACAAACTGTGGGTCTGCTGATAGACAAATTAGCACTGAGATAAGAGAAACAATGGGAAGGGTTTCACTAAATGATGAATGAGTAAAAGAGATTCGCTTTTACAAACCAACTATAGGTTTGCTGAAAAATAAAATTGGATATTGAAAGATGAAAGAAACAATGGGGAAGAAAACATAAATTTCATAAGAGTTAAGAATTAAAAGGGAGGGTTATACATTAAAGGGGAATTTTTAGGAATCAGGCATTCTGGGAAGTCTGTGCATCTCAATTCCCTCAGCCAATGGGGAAATAGAGAGGGAAATGCGGCCGGGAACTTAGGATAAAAGGGAGGCTGCGTCCTCTGAAACTTTGAGAGACCCCAGGGGAATGCCCCATGGCCTCTGCCTTTATTTGAATAAAGTAAAGGGACTCCTCTGTCTCCTTTTTGGACATAAACCTCTGACAGTCATGGATTAATTTTCCTGATAATCTGACTCTCCCTCCATACAATACTATTCTCCACCAGTTTATAAAAGTGACAGAAAATAAAAAAGGGTAATGGTTCTGTGTTGAGAAGAGTGACAAACATTGTAGTACAGCTGGTATGTAAATGATACCTTGCATTCTCCCCCCAGAACATGAACTGTGGCTTCTGAGAATATGGTACTGCTCTGGTCGCTAAAACGAAATAGAAATGTGCCTACTGTAGTGCCTCCCCCCAGCTTCTCAGGACAATAGATTTCCTTTAAATGTTAAGAAACCCCAGAAATGTCATCAAATGTCATCAGCTTCTTTCTCCCTTTTACTTTTTGCCATTCAATTTCATTGATTAGAGTTGTATTCCTTCATGGGGGTATAAGAAAAAAAAAAAATCATTTTGTAAGGAAGTGATGTTTACACTCAGCTTGACACTGTGGGCTCCTGAAGTGCGTTCTACCACCAGCCCTGCAGTAACATCCAGCAGGCAAAGAGCAGATGCAGTTGCTAAAGTCTCAGTGGTTTTTGGCAGGTTGTTTTTGGGTTTTTTTTTTCAGTTCTGTTCCACCCCAACAGCCTTTGAGTTCTCTGTGCTGTGACTGTTCCTCTGCCTCTTTCAACAGTCTGCTGCTTCCTCTTATTCCAGTAAGGACAAATAATCCCAGAAAATATCTCATGCACGAAGTTCAACAGCCTCAGCAGTATTTCCAACATAGTATTGCTATTTCTTATTTAATTCTATCTCAAGTTATTGATACTTTCATTATTTGAAAATCTGCTTCTTAATTTTCCTTTGAAAAATACTTTCTTTTCAGATGGCTTCCATCTTTGTCACCTTCCATTTCCTCTACATTAACTTTTTCAACTAATTCAGAGCTATACTCATCTATTCTTTACCAAATATGATTTCAGAACAGGAGAGCCATTGAATCTGCAAATACCTGGACAAAAGCTGGATATCCAACTGCCATAGAACTCATAACAAATCTGCACAGAAATTCTTTAAGCAATATAGAGATGTGTGGAAAACAGCAGCAGTAGACACCACATGAGTTCAAGGAGGTAATGAGACATCCTTTCATAAGCTCACTGAAGTCACTGGAACAGGCTCCCCTCTGCTATGCCCTCCTCACTGCTGAGCAACCCCACAGATTATGTGCACAGGAACTGGTGTCTGCCACAGGTTGTTTGAGCTCGAGTCTCCACTGTACACAAAACCAGGAAATTATTAAGAAAATGCTTCCAAAACTTACTTCCATTTCTTGTTATATCCAGGACTAACTGCTTAACTCATCACATGGCCACTAAGAAAAAGGATGCTATGATTGCAGTTCAAAAAGAGTGCTATTAGGATTTTTCTGAGAAAGAAAGTACATTAACAGTGTGGTTTTGATACATATATGTCACTTTGCATATATCCAACTGAAATGTAAAATTGTACTTATTTATCTCAGGCAGGTAAAAAAATCCGGTTGTCTCCCTTTTTAGTACAGTATTGGCCTCTACTTACAGGTGTGTTTCAGGAAAGAAGTGAGGCATGTTGCTTGGAAGCTAGAAAAATGAAGGTAATTGATTATATGTAAAATCTGTGGCAGTTGTTCTTTGCTCTAGCAGCTGTACCAGGTATTTATACTGTCTATGATGTTCTACAAGTCAGCACTAGCTGTCATGCAGTCTTGTTATAAATGAGGAAGTCTGGCTTTAAGTCTGCTATCATGGTGTAGAAGTTGCATTTATTCGGCTGTGGTTCTGATGTGTGTCTCATGGTTAATGGCATTATTGCTCAACTGGGCAACAGACTCCAACGATAGAAGCATAAAGCTCCAAAATCAAAATAAAGATGTCCATAACAGTACACTGGGTTTCAATTTGTCGCAGGGCTCAATTATGATTTTTAATCTGCACATTATCAATGACAGAAGAGATCAATTGATTCAATTGATTTTGGCCAGGATCAGAAACCATACTTCAGCTATGTTCAATATCTTTGGCAAACGTGAATGGCAAGGAAATATCAGGCAACTGTAAGAGAGTTGTTGCAGGATTTCAGGAAGCTCTTGTGGCTTCCAGTGCTTTATCAGCCTGAAAAAAGTACTCAAACCTGCTCTTCCCAAATTCTTGGTTAAAGACAACAACATAATCCATGCAGTGAAACAAATGCAGTCTACTCTCACTCTGAAAGAGCATTGTCGTAAATAACTAATTAACTACGCACTTCAGCCTGGAAGCTGAACCTTATCCTTGCCACCACAAAATGATGATTCATTTGTTTCCCATATCCATTTATAAATGAAGGGTCAGCACAAAAAAAAATAGCAGCGAGGGTCAAAACTGCTATGAATATTTTCATTACCTTCTCTATCAGGTCTACTTTTGCTGACTGGAAGATCAGATCAGATCTTTCCCCTCTATGCATCCAACTCATCAGTGCTGTAGGAGTTGTCAGTACTGCAAGTTTTGAAATAAAACTGGTGCTTTCTGATAAGGTGGTTCTTATCCTTATGTGTGTGAACTTCAAATACCAAATTCTAGATAGTGAATGTGGCATGTGCCTTTTAAGTTGGTGTTCATTTTTAGTGCTCCCTTGCGAATACAATCTTTGTGTAGGCACATCTGGAGTCTTTTTTATCCCTTGCTGCTGTGCAGTAGCAATAACTAATAAATACCTTGCTAAAGAGTTACTTATACAAGTACAAAAACAAACCCACTAGATTTAATAATATATTTTCTTTTTGCACTTTTGTAAGATAGTACTGAAATAAAAACAACTTGATAAAAAATTGGTCCATAAAGAGCAAACAGAATAAGAACAGTAGACCTTTCCAGCAAAACAAGTCAGACACTCAGCCTTTCAAGTTCCCCTTTCAGATTCAGACTTCCATTCCTGGCACCTATGGTAAAGGTTTTTTCCCTAGTCCAGTTACAATTTCTAAGTCTCAGTGTTATCACTCAAACACATCTGATGTCTTTTATTCTTCTCTTTTCAGTGTCTCAAAAAGTAAAAGACAAATATAAAGCCTAGATTCTCTGACAGAGTTTTTCTTCACACTGTGATTAATGAGGTTAATATGTGCTTTACTGAATTTTCACTCGAAAACATAAAAAATCAACATCCCTCTGAAGCAGTGTGGAAGAAAGGCACAAATTTACCTCCTTGCTGCTAGCAGCTATCCTGAAATTGCTTAAAAAGGCCTCAAAAACATTTGGAGACAGAAGGTCTGCCCTACTCCTTGTATTTCCCCATGAAATCCTTTAGACACAAACCATTAACAAAGCCAGGGACTAAGACCGGACTCAGCTGCACCAACACTCCAATATAAATTTAGAAAGCAAGGGGGTCCTCTTAGAACCCCATGACTTATTGGGATCATCACCCTTACCTTTTGGATCTTTATCCTTTTTCACCCTTGTTCTCCACGTAAATAATTTAAATTTGGTTCTAATCCAAATTTGCTCTACATGCTTTGTCTGCGTAGCCAGTCATAGAATGAACGTGCTACTGAGTTTTGTCAAAATGCACCTTCTCAAATTCAGACTAAACCTGCTGCTGCTATTACCTTTGGCAGTGATTCCTTAATGGCCTAAACCACTCATCTGTGACAGTTTTCTAAAAGAGAATTCATGGTAACTGTTGCCTCATTCTGCCTTGAGATGAGTTTCCATCTGTGTTAGGAGCAGCCTCCTAAGTGCTGACCTCTGCTAAGAGGCATTTATGTCAGTTGTTGAGTGGCACAAGATTGCTGGCTGTACTCAGCTCCACTGCAGAGGAGGGACCAAATTTCAGCCTACACACAAACCCTTCTCCTTTGTGCTTCCTGTTTCCATCACTGCAATTACAGCATCTTATAGGCTGTAAGAGGCAAAATTGCTTTTTCTTCTGAAATACAGAAATATGGCACCAATTTAGATTGTTCCCTGTGTAATTGTATTTTCCCTGTGTATTGACCTGGAGTACTGGAGTACTGTATCCCCACTTTGGTGTGGTACCCAGTCTCTGGAGGCTTTGAAGTTAAAAAAATTGTCCATGTTGAAGAAATAAAGATGTGATGTTAAGGTGGATTGAATACTTTATCCAACTCATGCTTATGTCAGTGGGAACATTTTCAGGATCTGAAGTGCAGGACAGAGGTCAAAGAGGGGGAATTGCTACAGGTCTAGACTAGCAGCAAGTAATTCTGCCTTCCATGAAGCAGCTTTGAAACCTGAGAGGATGCACGTTGACTTAATCCTCCTCTCACAGCCTCTGCTGACCATGAAGGATATTGGCAGGCATGATTTCCACACTGTGAAAATCTTTCTTTCAAAAATGGATGGAGCTTATCAATTTACACATTTTTCCTATTCCCATAGACAGAGAGGTGGGCTCTACATGTGAACAGACACCGGAGGTCAATTCAATTTCTGAACCCATTGTTGCAACTATTAAACTAAGCAACTTATGCCATAAACATCATCTGCAGTGAAATATGTAAAAAAAAAAAAAAAAAAAAAAAAAAAAAAAAAAAAAAAAAAAAAACAAAATTTTTGTTTTTTTTTTTAATAAAAAAAAAAAAAAAAAAAAAAAAAAAAAAAAAAAAAAGACATTTCATGAGTTCTTTTATCAAGGTTAAAAAAAATCTATAGCTACTTGGTAGGTTATCTTATGCATAAGCCAAATCTGCTTACAGTTGCTGTTTTTTCCTCTACCAGCAACTTGCATAAGGACATCCTACTACTTTCAAAAGAAATTTCACAGGTGCAGGGAAAAAAAACTCCAAAACTTCCCATACACAATGTTATTAATATTTATTGATAAGCATTTGAAACTCTAAATCTGTTTTAAATATTCAGGAATGAGCAATAAATGAAGATTGTTTCGAGCAGCAGAAAAAGTTATTTTTAAAAACAAATCTGTCTGTATTAATGAGGCTTAATTAAGCAACATTTCCTTAACAGTCCTGGATGTAAGTACATACTGAATTACTTACTCATTTGCAGAACTGCTGAGTATCTGCACTTCTCATGAGGAATCTCTAAGAATTTAGGTTAAGTGATAGAGTGTAAAAATAATTCACTGTAATTAGGCTTTAAGTATTAATTACACAAGTTCAGACGTTTTCTTCAGATCTTCAAATACAGCAATAAGTAACTCTTCTCCCCTCAACAGAGCAGAGTTCCTGTTTCTTTCAGAATCATAACTAGTTCCTGTTTAATTCTATTCTTCTGGGACATCTCAATGTAAACCATTGGTATAATCAATAGATAGATCATCTCAGGGCTGTTTGCTGCACATACACCACTTCTCACCTCACACTATTTCTGTGTGTGCTGAGGCACAAGAGTAATGCTTCCAACTTTAAAACTGGTCAGCCTGCAAAGTACTGGCAACGTCTTTACATATCTGAAGTGGACAAGAAAGCAATGGCTACAGCTGTGGTAGGGACAAGGAGAGAATCCCACCAGATGGTGAGACAACAGGAACATCCAAAAGAGAGGTGAAATATGGTAGCAGTGAGGCTTGGCTTTGGGAAGGTTGTGCTGTCATTCCAGATGTCCTGTCACTTGGCTAGGACCTCTGTCAGAAACCAACACTCCACAAATTCACACACCTCCCCAGATTTATGGTTTGCTTGCCATTATACATAATCTTAGTATTTCAAATATTCACAGGATTAAGAGGCAATAAATATAAATTGCTTTCAAAGCATAACCTGCTTGATGTCATGAAGGTGGCTTCAAGGATGTCAATGGCAAATCTACCCTGGATTTGAAAACTGTGTTCAATATAAAGAGCTGAGTGAGAGGTTCAGGAGGTAACCGATAATGTTGAGGAGGTGATGAAAAACCTGAAGGAAGCAAAATCTATCAAAACCTATTAAACACAGAAAACTATGTCATACTCAAGTAATCCATGAGCTGCCAAGCACAGGACCCATGGAGACCATACAGTGGGAAGCACCTTTGTATGTTCATAGTGTTTTCCCTTATTTTTGACCTCTCTCAGCAGCAAGATAGATACCCATTTGATAAGAACTAGCTCAACTGTTCCCAATTGCTCTGGACAAAAGTATAGAAACAAAACCAAACTCCCCTAAAGAAATCCTCATTATGTCAGTTCTCAGCAAAATAAAAAGTTCCTTTCCCTACTGAGAAGAATGAGGGATGATTACAAACAAACTCTGGGTCTTCTGATAGATAAAACTAGCACTGAGAGACAAAAGAAACAATGGGAAGGATTCCACTGATTGATGAATGGATAAAAAAATTATTTTCTTTTACAAAAAAATTGTATGTTTACTGATAAATGAAATCGGATATTGAAAGATGAAAGAAACAATGGGGAAGAAAACATAAATTCCATAAGAGTTAAGAACTAAAAAGGAGGTTTTTACATTAGAGAGGAATTTTTAGGAATCAGGCATTCTGGGAAGTTTGTACCTCTCAAGTACCTCAGCCAATGGGGAAAGAGAGAGGGAAATGCAGCCGGGAAATTGGGATAAAAGGGAGGCTGTGTCCTCCAAAAATTTGAGAGACCCCAGGGGAATGCCCTATGGCCTCTCCCTTTATTGAAATAAAGTAAATGTACTCCTCTGTCTCCTTTTTGGCATAAACCTCTGGTGATTGTGGATTAATTTTCGTAACAAAACCAAAAATAAGTCCAAGTCATTTAGTCAACACTGGTTTAAGAAAACCCATTCCCTCCTGTGAGAAGGCAGAACACCGAGTTTCTAATAAAGAGAAGACTACAAAAATATTTTCAGTTTTGACTTCATCCTCCAGAATTTGGTGTGTGAGATAACCTCCAACTAGCCTGACAACAATCTTCTGCAGAGGGGAAGGACTATTCTCCCCTATGGCAAGAAGTCTACGGTGTCTCCTGATTTTGGAGAGGTACAAAAGCAGAATCTGAAAGTGGGAAATTACAAGGGTATTTTGTGCTAATAAGACACCAGCTTTCTGATGAAAATGGGACAGGATCTTATTAACTGTTCATTCAGTTTAGTTGTTTTTTTGTGGGGTTTTTTTCTTTGTTTTTTTTTTTTTGTTGTTGTTGTTGTTTGTTTTTAAAGAAGCATTAGACAAAGAAAAAGCACTTTAAAGACTGAAAGAGCTCAATCAGAAAAAATCTAAGATTATCAATTTTATCTTCCTATTGAAATTTTGTTACGCCTCCACTTGGGCTAAATTCCGCTTGAATGGAGAAATGGAAAGTTTCACGGTGCCCAAAGAGATGAACACACAATTTTCCCCCTACTCATCACCCTGTAAGCTCAGCAACTCTGGGCTTGTGGCTGCAGAAGCAGCCCTGCAGTACTGCAGGGTGCCCTTCTGAAAGGGCACCAACACAAGTAACCAAACCCTGTAACAGTGCCCTTAAAAGCAAGGTGATGATGAATAAATTTAAAAGTCAAATGCTCCAAAGAATCAACATCTGCTTTCCTATCTACAGAGACATCTCCAGAGACATCTCTGACATTGGGCAGTCAAGAGCAGAAGATGGCAATTTATGTGATATCTCTACCATTAATAAAGCCATCAGCACAGATATGAAAGCTGAAGTCAGCAGTTCCAAAACTAAATCCATCTTTAAAAACTTTGATGAGAAGGAAAAGGGCTCAGAAGCCCAGACAGACCCCCAGCTGCAGGATGTGGTCACTTGCCAATGTTTAACTAAAGCAATCTGCTCACACTGGGGCTCTCCAAGGGCTGAATGGCACTTGGTGAGGGAAAGGTGGTCCCAGGGAAGACTATGAATCATATCTGATCTCTAAAGAGATGCAGAGGGGCAGCAGAAGTGGAAAAAGGGTTTTTTTTTTCAGTTTTAATTCTTGTATTGTGTGGGCCAGACACAGCTGCAGCCCAAGGACTCCCTGGAACAGCAGCATCTCTGCAAAGAGCAGGAGAAGAAAAGCAGGAATCATTAAACACCAACCCTAACTTCTGCATATTTCATTATAGCTTCATTCAATAAACAGGACTTTTACAAGTGCTTTGCAATCCTTCCGGAAAGATTCCTTGCTGCTATCAGTAGGGGAATGCAATTTTATGTGTCATGAAAACATGGTATTTATATTTGCATATAGCAAATAACAACAGTAAGATGCATAACTGATATTAATGGCAGAACAATAAGCCTGAAGCCTGGATGAAAAGCCTCAAGAGAAGTGTCTTCAAACACTGCTGCCCTCTCTAATTTCATATCACATTGTCACTCCCCTTCTCCTGCCTTGCCTTCACGCAGTGTCCAGCACAAGAACGCCCATGTCTGTCAGTACAAGGGTATCTATCAGACAGGCTCTGTAACTGCATTTGCTAATGCTTCTTTTGACCTAACAGGCTGTGACTGACCATGTGATATTCTGGTCTGATAGTCTGGTGGCACAGAGATCAAACCTGAAATAAAACAATGGAAGAAAGCCTTGGCACACGGGGTATCACACGGATGAGAACTGAAGGTCACGTCTAGACTCAGTATGCTGTGACACCAAACATCAGGCAATGTGGTGGTGTTCTTGCTCTGCTCTCTGCTATATATGTACACCACTTTCCAGTGCAAGATGTGAGACAATCTGTGCAGCTTTTAGCAGCCTGAAAGTGAACATAATTCTGATATTAATTCACCAGCTATTTTTCCTAGGCCATCTCTCTGTCAGGTATGCACAGCAACAACATCCCTTCTGTTCATTCTAGGAGTGACTTCTTCCCTTCACCTAAACTGAGGAAAAGGATGAATGCACTTGTGGTTATTCTGAACACAGTTCACATGTTAATGCTCTACATAACTATATGGTCAGGCCACACATCAATTAACCATGGAGCTTTACAGCAGCAAGCAGGCAGATCTATAGATTTTTATTTGCCCTTGGTGTGGAGGACATCTCCAAAAATAAAAGCAGGGCCAGCATACCACTGTGCTGCAGAGATCCATATGAGAGACTATTGTAGCCAGGCATGATTTGTAGCAGATGTTCTGATATATATCAGAAGCCAAATTCACCTTCAACTTCCACAAAGCAGAGAGGTACCAGCACAAAACTCTGTCCTTCAAGCCCTGGGTGGTCCATTCCTCACGTCTTGATGTCTTGTGGGTCTAAGCTGCCTAAAAATCCCCTTTTCTTTCAAGAGCTGTTAAACAGTTCTTCCAAGGATGCACTGCTTTCAAACGAATGCATAAACCCCAGTGAAACAGAAATAGGGAAGGATACATCTCACAGAAATGAAGAGGCACATGGCATAGGGCCTCAGGATTCCCTGTACTCAGCCAAGCTCCTTCCAGATTTGTGTTCAATATCATAGGAATATTCATGCTTAGAAATTCAAGCATGTCCATTCCCACTGAAGGATGTCCAGGCTCTACAGTCCAATTATCATATAGTGTTTTGAGTTTTCTCTATTTGTACTTAGTAATGTTTTGCTTCTCCAAAGAATCCTCAGGGCAGCATGAAGGAGAGGAGACACCAGGTATTCAGCAGAACTATCATGTCTGTTGGTAGCACAAAAGCTATTCTGCCCCAAATACCATCAGTCCCCTAAGGGTTTGTGCCTAACCCTCTTCCTACCACATGCTCTTAGGATCTATCAGTTAACCACTGCTACACCATCCTCTCACTTTTCATGGTCACTGAGTTTCATGAGCTAATATTCCTTAGAGATGTGTGCATTGATCACATCTGAGTGCTGATTGCCAAAATATTTGACATTTATATGAAAATTGTATCTACACGAAGAAAATGGAAGCAACTTCTACAATTAAACTGCTTTCCTGAAATTTTGATCTTTCAGTTACAGAACTGGGAGCTGAAAAATAGATATCAGATATCACTAACTGACACAGATAAAATAACCTAGTCAAAAGAGTGAGCTGCAAGTTCACACTGAGTCCTTTACTAGTGCAAGTGGCAATTTTATCTGAAATTGTAAACTACTATAAAAAGAAAAAAATCCAAGTCAGGATTTACTAATAGCTTTTTTGAGATTTCATGCAACAAGAAAATATGCTGAACCTACATATCCAGGAAAGCTGTATTATAGTAGAGTGTGGTTTCAGATTGCTTGCAAAGTCACCTGAAATAGTTGAATGGACCTGGAGTCAGGGGCTGTAGGGAAAGCCATACTGAGTGAAAAAACATTGCCCATTCTGTGCAGGGCTAGGAGCCTTGCTTTGTGCAGCATGTCAATACATGTTTCTGGGATCCTAAACATTTCACAATGAATTTCTATTATCACATGGTAGGCATAGCTAAATCCCCAGGGCTCATCACTCATTTGCCTCACTAGAGGACACAGGCTGCTCAGTCTTCCAAGAAGCCTCCCCGGTGACACAGTTCTCTATTCTGTGCATTGAAGACTTCATCTCACAACTCAGAAGGGAAAGTTTTCCCATGTTAGCAGGGGCAAGCTGGAGATTCATGAGAACTCCTGCTCCTACCTCAAAGATCCCCGAAGGAAAGAGGGCCTCCAGCCACAAAAGAACCCTTCCAGTGAAGGATGGCACTCAACCGTGCATGTCACCAAACCACAGGGTGGAGGGGATCTTTCAGGTGCCACAGCCTAAATGGGTCACGAAACAACTCTGACAGCAAGATGTGGCTCATCATCAGGCAGAAGTAAAGGCTGAAGATGAGCAGAAATTGCATCCAATAAACCACCAAGCTCAGGTGAAGGTGTGAGCCCAAAGCCAGTGGTTTATATCCTTGGATAAGGTGTTACTTGCTGTGCTGCCTAGAGGTACTGTGAGCCCACAGATCTAGGCTCTGTTGAAGCTCATTCTGGATTAACTGGATAGCTGCCCTCTCTACTCAGTCCCAGGGGAAAAAAAAACAAAAAAGTGGAAAAAAATCAGGGTTGCATGGTGAAAATGCTTCTTCAAGATCAACTTAAGGAAAATAAGAATGGCTTAAATGAATTTCTGAACTACAAGTAATAAATATAGTGGTGTAATGGAAAAACTCTTTTGATATGTTTGGCTTTTTTGTTTCTTCGGTTTTCTTTTTTGTTGTTGTTGTTTTTTTGGTTTTTTGGTTTTTTTAAATTTTGAACCATCCACCCTTCTAAAGCTCTGAACAATTCCTGCATTATCTCAGTAGGCACGGCTGATTCAAAGCAAGGATTAGTCACAAATCTGTGCCACCCCACAGCCATTAAAACAGAAAGCTGGTGAATAGGAAAAGGGCATATGCATCTAATAACTAAGATGACCTTTCCTACAGATAATCATGTTTGGTTACCAGTAGCTTTTCTGGTTATACAGTTCCACTGATACATTGTAACATCCCAGCTCTTCCTGAATTGTGGAAACAAAGATAAGACAGTCTTTACCATACCACAACAGTGCTGCTTACGCAGTGCAAAATTGTGTAAAATCACCAGAACAATTCTATTCTTCCGAATAATGAAGATAATTTAATAAACCTTATTAAACCCAAGCATCAGTACCAACTGAACCATTAAATGGTTCAGAGCAATACAGAGCAGTTTTCTTATGGGAAATTTATGACCAAAGGAAATATTCTGGCTCTGGTATTTTTTTATAGCATCTATTCATTTTTTAGTGGAGGATGAAGCTACCCAAGATTTAAAATGGTATTGAATGTGTCCTCTACCTTGAAGAAGAAAAGTAACCTGCATTGGAATACTGTGACGCAGCCCCAGAAAGGTGAGATGACGCCTGGGTGCAGCTGCTGTTGCCAAAGTACATTCATTTAGTTAGCCACCATTCTCCTCAACAGACACCCTGCCCATTTTGGTAACAAAACCATCCTGACCTCTTATCCCACCCTTCTGCTCAATAACGTTGATTCCCATTGTCAAAGTGTACAGACAGGGGTCCTCAATCTCTTTGCATGTGCCACAGACCTTGTTCCCTGAGCTCTCACTGTTCTGTCACCTCAGCTCTGCCCCTCTCTCCCACTGGTTGCTGCCTTCCTCAAGGTTTCCGAGTAAACAACCTGTAAACTCAACACCTAAGATGAGAAGCACAGTAAGTTCATGAGCTGTTTACCAGTGGCTTATTACCAAGTGCAGCATTACCTGAGGAAAAAAATTAAAATAATTAACTGTCATTTTTGTTCCTCTAATTTAGAAAATAGGGGCACAATTTCACCCAGAAAGCAGATCCCACAGAATTATTGGTGAGTGTTTCCTGGTATTTTGTTCTCAGTTTAAACATTCAAATTGAAATTGCACTAAGTGTTTGTTGAACGTTTAGCACAGTTAACCTCTATTTTTATCTAGAGAAGTATCATTTCAGATGTTATAGTTCACCAACAAATTCTGAATACCATATTTTTTTAGAGTGGCATTTCTCCTAGGATCTAAAACTCCAGAGCTACACTGAAACATATTTAACAATATAACACATCACTGCAGCTCCTCTGCATCTTCCACTTGCAAACAAACTTGCTAAACTGTCGTATCCCAGCAGAGCTCTCTTCTCAGCTTCCCTTCCTCCCCACCTCAGCTTCCCTTCCTCCTCATCCTCCCCCTCTAAATTCTGAGACACAAAATCTACAGAAAACGTGCCAAGATGCTTTCTGAAGAGATGCAAAAATGAGAACAGCATCGTGTATATTCCTCACCCAAAATAAGCTTATGTGTCTTTTATACAGTCCATATGCTTATTTTCTTAACAATTTTTGAAACTCCCATACTGATACCAGACACGAACATGCCATAATATTCCTTCCTCAGTTTCAGGGCTTTTTCCCCTGAGGTTTTCACTCCTCTGAACATTTCCAGAGCATCTCCAACCTCTCCCAGGTTCAGCACTGGCTGTGCTGGCACTGTGCAAACACAGCTCACAACACCACTGAGCTGTTTTTAGCTCCCATGGTGCCTGAGGCTGAGCATCTTCCCCCTCATCACATCCCATTTAGCGATGAGCCATCCATCCTCATGCTTTTGAATGCTACACTCTCTCTTAGGAGATGGAGCCTTAAAAAGACATGCTCCAACAAAAGAGCTTGTCTCTATATCTTCTGCTGTCAAGGCCTTTGCCCCCAAATCAGAATGAGGTCTTATCCTGCACCTCTTTTGTTCAGTTGTATAAATAGACTGGGCCTGCTGTCTTGCTGGAGTAGTTCAGACTGGCAAAGGAGGAGCGCAGCCAGATCCCCCTGCCAGCTCCTGGGAAGACATCTGAACAAATATCCCCATTTTGGGAACAGCTTAACTTCAAATGGTAATTACATCTCACCTATGAGGGGCTCCTGCTTTTCTAAGCCTGAAGGCTGGACCGCCTCCCCTGTCACAAGCACAACCAAGGGACCCACTGCCATCTGAACATCAAATGTGACCCCTGTCAGATGGCAGCTTGGGCTGTCAGCCTCGCTTCTCTTCCTCCATGAAATACTGACGCTGGAAAATCTTAACAAGGAAGCTGGGATTACAGGAGACATACTTTGCCCTGGAGACGGCCCTGCCGGCTGTTATCTCTGCTCTCCAGTTCTCAACCAGGAATAGAGCAGTAACAAATGCACTCAATCCTACACTGAAAGGCAGACATACAGAAAGGCCTGGGCTGGAAAGCCTGGCTTTTTGGTGCCTTTAACCAAATAGAACAGCACTGCCAGGAGAGGGGAGAGTGGAGGTGGGGAGGTACCAAGCCATTCAAATTAAAATTGACCTTTTAAAAATTTGCTTTAATTCACCTCTAATCTTACATGCTTTTTCCTAAATTCTGAAAAGGTACAGAAATGAGGCCAAGATACAGATTAAAAAAATGAAAAATTACCATTCCCTCTCAAAACGTATGCTTGGGAAAACTGCATAGTTAAAATATTTATAGTAAGGGCTAATCAAGCCATTAAGCCATAAAAAGCTTCATAAAAAAAAAAA
>VWZN01020024.1:195429-209592 GCA_013396955.1 Regulus satrapa | reverse complement strand
GATACCTCTGTAAGTGTTTTACAAGATTACTGTTTCTCTTTTTTTTTTTTTTTTTGTTTGCCTTAAGTAAACCAAATAATAAATTCCCTTTCAGCTATAAATTCCCAGCTCTGGAAATTGGCTTAAGAGAACTGCTCTTTTCAGATGGCAGTCACAACTAAATATGTGGCATGTTAAAGTACTCAGCTCACTCTGGTTGTCTTGGAAAAGCCAAGTTGCTCCTCAGACTTTTGTTAAATAGAGAGTACTCTTTAGTAAGCAGTGGGCAAAGGAGCTGAAGCTTTTAAAACAACACATAAACAGAACTCTCAGTGGCTGCAACAGCAGAAAGAGCAAACAAGCACTGAAATGCATCGGTGACAATTGAAACACAAATCAGTAGAAAGAGAAAAGACAAAGGACACACCATTGGGAAGAATTATCTGCATGTCATCACAAGGTGATTGGAGAACTGATATTCATACAAGCACATCACAGACTATTAATTTGGTCTTAGTTGTAATTTAAATTTAGTATCTCAGTAATCTGGACTAAAAGTTCCAGATATAGAAGACAAAAAATGAAAGTAATTTGGACTAAAAGAAATCAGACAATAGAATGGACTTGAATCTGAGTTTCCACTTCAGATGTAGGGATCATTATGTGAAGAATGATGTAACCAGTACTGAGCTTTCATTGTGTGTTCCTAGGAGGCACTCATTTCATGGCTGGCTGCAAGAAGTCTCTAAGGAGAGAGCACGTGGATACTGTAAAGCAGAAAAAGTCAATTCCCAGGAGTGGTGAAAGGACTTTTTGTCCAAAAAGAAAAAAAAAAAAAATCCCACAAAAAAACAAACCAACCAACCAACCAAAAAAACCCACACCAAAAAAAGAAAAGAGAAGCTGTTTCAGGAAAGAATGTCTCAGAATGAATCAACTCTTTGGAGTGCATCAAGTTAGCTTTACAAAACAGACTGTTTTTATCTAATCACCATTCTGAGTGATTATACCCTTNCAGGCACACTGCACCTGCAAACATTATGCCGACCGGACATAGGACTGCCCCAACATAGTTTCCACTACAATTTTCTGCTTAGGAGCCGCCTCAGCANTAGGATTAGGCTTATGCCTAGGGTAAGGGTTCAAAAAACCACAAAGCCCACAGCTGCAGGAACACTGCAGCTGTAAAAGTCATGACAATAGGAAAACAGGACTGCCACAAGAAAGCAGCCTCAACACCTTTCTGCTTGGCACCAGCCTCACCCCCCTGTGGCTTTTACTTCTCCACCAAGTGTTAGGCTTACCNTTCCCACAGCATGGGACTCCTCCACATAGGACTCCTCCAGCCTTTTCTCCTGGGGATCCACCTCAGCCCCAAACATTAAGCCTTAGTGCTCTCCCAAGGCTTAGGGTTATGCCTAGAGTTAGGGTTATACCTAGGGCCACACTACAAAAAAGCAGAAAGCCCAGAGCTCCAGGGACTCTGCAACTTCAAAAGTCATGCCAAGGGGAGCACAGGACTGCCACAATATGTCTCCCTCCACACCTTTCTGCTTGGCTCCAGCCTCACCCCCATACAGGTTTTACTGCTCTGCCTAGGGTTAGGGTTACACATAGGGTTAGGGTTAAACCTAGGAGTAGGGTTCAGGAATCCACCAAGCCCAGAGCTCCAAGCACATTGCACCTGCAAAAGTCATGGCAAGGGGAGCACAGGACTGCCACCAATATAACCCCTCCATATCTTTCCAGTTGGGACCAATCTCAGCCCTATGGTGCTCTTAATGCTCCACCTAGGGTTAGGGTTATGCCTAGGGTTAGGGTTCAGAAACTCACAAAACCCACAGTTCCAGGTACACTTCAGCTGCAAAAGTCATTCCAAGAGGCACACAGGACTCCCAGAACATGGCTCCCTCTACATCTTCCTGCCTGGGACTCGCCTTACCTTCAGTGATTCAGTGAAATAATTTCTTTCAGGAAGTTTCTCAGAAGTGCCTTACTAACATTACTGGAGAATTAATATTTATAATTCAGTTGTCATGCAGTGTGACTGATCACCTTTAGTCTAATTTTTGCTCCCTCATCATATGGTCTGTTTTTCAAAATGACATTTTTCCCAGGGGGAGGAAAAAAAATCATTACCTAGTTAGAAAATTAATCTCAAATTAAGCTGCCTTGAAGATCAAAGTTCTTAACATTGTGTTTATTAGTCTCAGGAAGTGAACATGTCTAGGGTATAGACAATGGAATTGAAGATACAGGCTGACCCTCTTAAATAATCTTGTATAAAATTATCCAGGTTTTTGTAAAATAGGAGTATTAATAAATCATAAAATCTTTAACATCTTTAGGAGAATGATGGATTTGGAGGTCCAAAATATTATACCAGGTAATGAGACTGTAGGGAAAGAGATCAAGGAAGGAAATACCTGAGATTTTTTCAGTCTTAGGTAGACAATCTGAGCAAGAATCTATCCAACAGAAAAACCATCAGTGAAGGGTTGGGGAGAGAAATGAAGTTTTAGAAAGCAGAACTCGAATATGTCTCCCCTGATGGCAATTAAAATGTCAACTGTCCAACCAAAACTACCAAAAGGGATGCAAGAGGAAATCACATCGATAAAGTTGGATGTGATGAGATGGTACCAACTACAAACTGTGCCCTTATCCAGAGCCACTGAATGGACCAATCTCCTATTTATTTACAAGTCATTAGGCTGCCAGAGCACTGTCTCCATTCACAGGCTCTACATGATTGCGAGAAGACCTGTAAGGATTCACACAAAAATTCGATGACTACAGAAAAGGTGCATGCCGTCTTTCCGTAACTCAAACTCACAATGAAGTTCCTTCCCACCACAATAATTTAGCAACAATAAAGGGCTTGGTTACTGTGCAACGCAACATTTTCAAATCATCACTATGTAGGGGACACACATCCTGAGGGGTTTTTTGGTTTTTTCCACTTTCATAATCCCTGAAAGGCACGTTTCCTCTAATTGTCCACTAGAAAATATTATTTCCTCTTCAGATTTGAGATGTACCATGAGACAGTTTACAATGGGCAGAGATGGCTGGTCTTCTACATTAAGAAACCATACTATCTGAGTGGCTGTCACTGAAAAGTTCATCTGCTATATTGTATAGAGTTTATGCAATGTTTACTCACTTGAATATGCTCTTAAATTTAATAGAGCTGCTACTATAATTAAGTCTTCACATAGAGGAAAGAAAATTGGTTCTTGCTACATGGAAAGTGCTAAATATTGACTTATATATTTTTCCTGTTTTGGTTTCATGCAAGAGAACAGAGAATTTCCCCTGCTACACTACAGATGTGAAATTCACAGCAGAAAAGATGTTTCCCAGTCAGAAAACCATACACTTTTCAGTGTATGCATGGGGTCCTTTGTTTTGTTTTGTTTTGTTTTTTTAGTTTAGTTAATTTAGAACAATACAACTTGATCATGAGAGGATAATGTCTGGAATCAGAATGTGAAAAGAACAAAAGGAAAAAAATGCTTTTCATTGAAGCACTGAAACACAGTGAAAAAAAAAATTTTCCCATCTTTAGTTGTAATTAGTACCTATTAAAGTACAACCCCACATCCAAAGCGAAAGTATGACAACATCTTATTCTGAAAAACCTAAATGCTGATAGCAAGATATAACTTCCATAGGAGTTTTCTGCCTTTTAAGTAGCTTCTAAAGATGTTTAAATGTGAATGAACCTCTTAATTATTTTGGTCTTAAGCACTGACTGGATAACCAGGTAATGTGACAGATAGCAGGAACAAAAAGTAAAACATGTGAAACCAAACACAAACAGTTTGTGGGTGAAAATATCTTAGACTTGGTTGTTCCAATGCATGTTTTTATGTAGACATTTTTCCTTTAAATTCATTATATTCTTATTTCATCTAGGTTTTATTTCTCTCCTAGATCACACAGTGCAAATTGAGGAGGCATTGCTGCCTTAAGACTCCCTTCCACAAAATCCCCATGAGATGGTCACAAATGTGCTAGCGTGGGAGTACAATGGATCTATAGCTTCCTCCCTTTTATTTTTTTCACTCCCTGAAGCATGAAGGTTTCGGAGCCTGATCTTTTTCCTTTCCTGCAGTCATCTTTAAAAGTCCCACTTTTTCTGCTAATGGCATATCAAGTCTTGACATGAGAATGACAGAGTTATCCACAAAATGGTGCCAGCTTCCCCAGCTCGACTATCTGTTGTGCTTTCTTTAGGAAATATGCATAAGGACTTGTATAAACATGAGCTCCAGCATTTATATTGTTGCATATGAAAATACCTGCTACTAAATGGAATGCTAGGAATGTTACCTGGGGTTCAGGGCAGCATCTGTCACTAGCAAAGCTGACAAGAATAAAAGCATAACACTGTAAATTCAATTTATAGGCATGGTATAATGGAAAATATTCATTATGTATATAACATATTCCTTTTGCACTGTGTTTTATATGCAAAGATATGATACATATTTATAGGCCAAACTAGATCACACTTATTGGGACACCAGACTGTACCTGCTTGGATGTGTAAGTCCAGATTCATCCCATCCCCATCCCTGAAAGTGTTCAAGGCTAGGCTAGTGTGAGCTCTGACCAATCTGTTCTACTGAAAGGTATCCCTGTCCACAGCAGGCAGGTTGGAATTAGGTGATATTTAAGGGCTCTTCCAACTCAAACTATTCCATAATTCACTCCAACTGGTCGTGCCCTGCCACAGGCAGCGCTCCACTTTCATTCTCCATCATCTGTGTTAGGACATGCAGGCAGGAAAGAGAATGTCTGCCCCCTGAAACATGTCTCCAGTCCTGAAAGTTGGAGTCCTGTCACCAAGAGTCCAAAGCCCTCTCCCCAAGGTCTCCATCTTTAAATCAATACGAAAAAATATCAGTGGGTTAATGACCATCTACTTGCTGACCACCTCGGGTGGAGCAGCCTGGAGAACGGGATGTTTATCTCAGGCACATCATTTAAGAAAGCATTGGGGAAGCTTTAGAGTTGCCTTCTATTTGGTATATTGCAAGAGATAGATGAGGGCATCTTTGGGATGGATAATGACCATTATCCAAAACTGGATAATGACCTTTAATCCATCGTCACCTGGACCTGCACATTTGGATTTTTCTCTCTCACCATCCTCACTGTTCTAAGCTGTACCTGACTTCCTTCAGACCTGTTATATCACCTGCCTCACTTGACACACTGATGTCACAGATTTTACCACTCCAGAAAGAAGACAAATTAAATTTTATTCTTTTTCTTGGAGCTTTGAAATTGAATTCTGCATCTGTTGTTGAGTAGTTTTTAGCTGGCTCTTCTTACCTCAATTGCAACAACATGTTTATCCTCAACCTCTGGTTAACTGCTAAGAGCTGGCAGAATATTCTCACTGCCTTTTTTTACTAGACCTTGCATGCCCACCTGAAATAGGTTTGCTGTAAAAAGAATAGGCAATTTCTGTCTTGGCTTAAGTCCTAGAGTCAAAATAGGAGTTAATCTAGTTCAGCATTTGGAAGGCTCATGTTAGGATAGGTATGAAAACAGTATGGCTGCTTGTGGTGAGACAAAAGAGAGTGCAAAGAGGAACTGGCAGAAAGTCTTTATTAAATAAAAAAAAAAAAGAAAAAGAAAATTGCTGAGAGTCCTGTGTTTCTCATAATGAACTTCCACATGCTGTGTACTGAACCAGATGTGTGCAACAAAATCTTGCTGTGCTTGGGTAATCTCACAGGCACAGAGAGGAAATTAGAGCTGAGCATATTCCAAAGCAGACACAGAGATACCAATGCTTCTGAATGCTTCCTCTAGCCCGTGGCTTTTCCATCATTGCTACAGAGTGACTGCTCCAATACCAATACTTCAGTGCAGAACACCATGAATTATGAAATTCAGATTTAGCAGTGAAAAAACACTGCTCCAGAAACCAACCTGTCAGAGAAGAAAAATGGCAGAAGTATATTTTTGTTGACCAGTGTGCTGGCTTTTTCTTTCATGGTATTAAATCAGTTTAACTTTGGTATCTGCCAAATAAGTAAGTTGTCCATCATCACAAATAAGCCACTGTTGAAAGAGAATTTTGGCCCTATTTTGGCTCTATTATCTCAAGGATTTTCTTTTTCAGTGGTGGGTTTTTGTTTGCTTGTTTGTTTGTATGTTTGTTTGTTTGTTTCTTTATGGAAATAAGGACTCCAAATTAGGCATGATTGGCCAGAGTTGTCTGCTAGCAAGAGGTCCAGGGAACCAGAGAGTTCAGCTGAAGTAAACAGGACTGCAGAGGAATTGTTAATATACTAATTTACACATTCATTGCTGAAAACATTGAATCTTCTCCCTGTTTAAAAACTGGTTCCATACGAAGTCAAAGTATTCTGAAAATAAACTCTGATTTACTTCCTTGAATGTCTTGATCACTATATCCATGGTGTGTTTTACTATTAGGCAATATTTGCACACAGGCAATTTGTTCCACTCCAAAAATAGGAGCAAACTGTTATAGTTTGCCAAGAGATCATACTGACAGCTTAACATATTGAGAGAACAATTTGCCCATTTAGTACACAGACATAAATCTGTATACCTAACAGCTTTGTTTAAAGGCCAGGACTGCTGGCTCCTGCACCTGAACCTGCCACCAGCACATGGATGGTCACTCTGGGAAAAAAGCTGCAGTGAGGGAGAACACTTGGATTTACAAATGTTGACTTGAATAGTGTTGCTCTCCCTTAGTAAGTTTACAGAGATGCAGAGTTCATGGTGTAATCCAAACATTCTGTATTCAGTCCTCCAGTGCTTGTGGCAGTGTGAGCCATACAGGTACAAATTCCAGCTTTGCCTTCCCCACACAAGTACAGTTGAAGGATTATGGTCAACTCATGCTCAAATGGTCTCTCAGGATTCTGCAGAGGAGGGATCTTGGTACAATTTAGCAAACTGCAGGTACCATGTTCCTTTCTCCAAATCTTCTAAAAACACAAGCAGTAATAGTAACAAGAGCACTGCCCCCCACAAATACGCTGAGAGAGCTGGAGCACCTCTTCTATAAAGACAGGCTGAGCAGGCCGGGCCACTGCAGCCTGGAGAAGGTTCCAGGGAGATCTAATGAGGTCTTTCAGTGACTAAACAGAGCTTATAAAAATAAGGGAGACGGGCTTTTTATAAAGGCAGATGGTGAAAGGACAAAGGGCATTGGTTTTAAATGGAAAGACAGCAGTTTTAGGTTAGATGTCAGGAAGAAATTCTTTACTCTGAAGGTGATGGAGCACCTAAACAGGTGTCCCAGAAAAGCTGTGGATGCCCCACCCCTGGAAGTGTTCAAAGCCAGATTGGATGGTGCTTTGAGCACCCTGGTGTAGTGGAAGGTGTCCCTGCTCATGGCGGGGCCTTGGAACTAGATGATCTTTAAGGTCCCTTCCAACCCCAACCTTTCTATGATTCTATGTGGAAATAATTGTTCTATTTTTACCTAAAATTATTAAGTTACAAAAGGAAGAGTCCTTTTATCATAAAACAAGAGAAAACTACAGATAGTTGCTACAACTCAGTGCACAGTAAGACACTTAGCTAAGAAGATCAGGAAGGGTGCACTAGGTCAAGGTAAGTATCCTCTTGCCCAGCATTATGTCCCTGAACAAGATCAATAGCAAATGCTTCAGGAAAGAGTATAGCTGCAGGACAAGCAGGTGGTGGTGATAGCGTTGCCATTCCAGCTCCAGCAATTACCATTTTAAGGATTTTCTGAAAAGAGACTGGAGCTGGACAATTAAGCTTAATAGCCCTTGATGGACCTTGCTAGTAGCTATTAATCAAAAAGGGAGCCTCTTTTGTCATTTTGTGACTGATTAGTTCCTTTAAAAGCTCTCAGTGAGGATCTTGAGTAAGGCTTTTTTTAGAAAACTAGGTAACTGCAGAAGGCAAATCACCCTTATTTATACTTCCACTAACTTTTTGAAGAATGCTATTAGATTTCTGCAGCATGTGTTCCCAGTGGACTAAGCTGCTCAGGTGCCCCCAGAGCCTTTGTGGCACCACATTTGTTGCTCCCTTTTCTGGGATAACTTCCACAGCCAGTTAAATAACAGCTAGTGGTTCAACATGTTCACATTTTAATTGGTTCAAAATAGCTGGTAAGCTGCATCTGATCCCACCAATGTTATTAATGTCTTCAAAATTAGCCACAGTGCCCAAAGTATCAGTCCTAACAGCAGAATGATCCCTAAGTTTCTGTTTTCTTGTTCCAGCTAAATGCTTTTATGGAGCAAATACTAAAATCCTGCATCTTTACTTCCTCATGATTACCTTTCAAGAAGATCAAAACCCCTGCATTGCCACTCCTGACTGGCAAATTTTACTCTTAGCTGAAACTCACAATTGAGGGAAATATGTCTTCACTGTCTTTAAGAATGAAAGGAAGGTCAGTAATGAAACAGACCTTTAAGAGCTGGTGTTAATCAATGTAGCCCCAGTAATATCCCTGCAGATAAATAAAAATTTAAAAAAATATTATCTTCTCTTAAAAGACATAGATTTTCTCTATCAGTTCTGCTGGCTGGCTGGCTGGTTGGATATTTATATGTATATATATTTATAAAATATCTTATTTCAGTAATCAACTGGCTTTAGATCTTGGCTGCCTGGGCACACACTGGCTCATGCCCAGCTGACTGCCAACCAACATCCCCAGGTTATTTTCCGCCAGGCCGTTTTCCAGCCACTCTTCCCCCAAGCCTGTAGCACCGTGTGGGGCTATGACCCAGGTGTGGCACTCGACACTTTGTCTTGTTGAACCTCATCCCGTTGGACTAGGCCCATCGATCTAGCCTGTCCAGGTCACTCTGCACCACCCTTGATCCACCAGATCAAGGCTCCCACCCAACTGTGTCATCTGCAAACTGAGTGAGGGGCTACTCAATCTCCTCGTCCATATAGCTGATAAAGATATTAAACAGGAGTGGTCCCAGCACTGAGCTGGGGGGACACTGCTCATGACCAGCCTCCCTCCAAACTCGTGCTGAAAGCTGCCTTCAGCAGAGCTGCTGTGAGGAGGTATCTCTGGAGGCTGGAGCTGCCTAATGCAGCGCCAGTGATGAGCCCTCTGGTGCTCTCAGGCACCTCACCTGAGTGAACCCTGCAATACACAAGACAGGGTGATTTCAAAGAATGCAGATGGATTCTAAATTCTTGCTGGCTGATGAAAAAGAAGGGTAATAAATCATTCCCTGATGAGTTCCACTTGTGTCTTTAGACTTATGCCCAGGATAGTGATACAAACACAAAGCTTCTCATGGCTGGACCAGTAGGGAAGATGGGATGGACTGAAAGTTGTCAGTATTGGGTTTTAAAGGCATCCATCACACCCTGTTACAATGCTAGCAGCAGTCTCCAGAATTCCAATTATTTAGAAACACTGAACCATACTATGCTATACAAATTGAAGTGGGCTGATTTTATTACAAATATTTCTGTCTTTTCCAATTAAGAATGTAGCATTATGTAGTGATGTGAAACTGTCTTGTTAATTTACTCTTGGAGAGCATTTATTCCAGGCACACAATAACAGTAACAGAGTAGAAATTAGTTTTCCTCTCTCTCACTTCCAATGACTGTGATGGGGCTTAATAGGAACGTTAATAACAATCTTGACCCAATCTGCATCTAATCTTCTGCTGCTATAAATGGAGTGACAGCAATTTGCACAATCTAATGATATTTTGTTCTTTGCTTCATGACAGTAGCTGTACAAAACAGTTTCAGATTATCCACCCTTTTCTAATGAAAGATTAAATCCATACATATTTACAAAAAAAAAAAAAAAAAAGAAAAAAAAAGAAAAAAAAAAAGAAAAAAAAGTTTTAATCAATTTCTACTTATCTACACAGCAATGTATTTTCCAGGACGATAAAACATTTTAGAAGCATACCTTCTAATAATGCTTTACCATTGCATTGTTTGAATTTGATCTACACAAACAGGTATTGCTAGAAGAAAAAAAAAAAAACAAACCCACAAACTTGTAAGAGGGAGATAAAGAGGAGCATTTATTCTATTTTCCTATCTATTTGGATCTATTAGATTTATATCTAGGTCAGTCCTTGAATAATATGGCCTCTGAATTCCATTAAATTTCTGCTACCTCCAGTCCTTGCACAGTCCATCAGAAATAAGAATTTTATTCTTTTGTGTTCCACTTCTCTTTCACAATAGAGAGCGAAACCTGGATATTATAATCTGTTGTCATGGACATTATTACTTTTCATTTAGAGGATCAAGGGAGAAAAAAAGGAAGGGTTTTGGAGATTTCACTTAAAAATTACATAAAATAAGTGAAATGCAGAATTGTACTGTGTGCGCAGATCAATTCCAGAAAATACACCCCTGTAGAGTATTTTACTGTTAACACTGTTGAGATAAAAGCCTCATCTTCCATTGCCAATTTCCATTTGACCGCTGCCAGGGAGAGACTTCAATTCTTTAAGTTGCACTGCCCTCTACGGGAAAGGATCTATAGCTGTAGTCCCATGCCTGTGCCGCGAGAACAAAAGCCGTCCTGTGGGAAATAGGAAAGATATAAAACTCTCAAAAGGCCGTGTGAAAGTAAATTTCAGAATGGGAAAACACCAGAAATAAAAAGTCAGGAAGAACAGGTAGTGATAGAGTTGAGCACAGTGTAAAAGATTTAGCTTTAAGAAAATGTGAAGCAAGATAGTAGAAAAACGTAAGTCTAACAATGAGCTTTAATCTGTTGGTTTAAGCTATTACAAGTAAGCATTGTTCAAAGCAGAGAAGACGTGCAGCTTTCCCGATTTGCTTAAGCAGGCTTTTCTCCTTCCGTTTTGAAGGCTGAACACTTTGCTTCCTCCAAACGTTACACTGATGCTTGGTATGAGTTCGGCGTGAGTAGCACAAAGATGAGCGAGGCCCCATTACAGCCATGTTTTATTTGCATTTTTATTTCCTTACACGTTCTATTTGTGTGTGTGATGCCTTGCCCAAAGCACAAGCCTGTTTACTAGTCAGTCTTGTCCTGTCTAGCTCACCCTTCCTCTCAGTGGTCTGGGGATATGGACTCAAGAGACAAAATGGTTACCAGTGCTTTTCTGCTGGAGGTTAAAGCTTGTATAGCCATGTTTGGGATCCTCCACAAGGCAGCTCTGGATTCTGTGCAGATCACTGAAGGAGCTGATCACAGTTGCTTGTGCAGACCATGAAAATGACAGGTGGTCACAATTTTGGAAAAAATACCATTTTCCAATAAACAGCTGGCAAAAAGGCAGGTTTTGGTAAGAAGCTCTGTAATACAATCAAGAAAAAAAATTATGATATTTAAGTCCTGGTATTTTATAAAAAGAAATAATCAGAGAGCCAGTCAAATGACAGCTATGATTATCATATTCATAAAACCCCAAAAAGGTCACAGAAAAACAAGATATAACACTGAGGAAGCCATCTGGGTATGATGAATTCCACCCCCTTTCAAATGAAGTAAAACTGCTATTTCACAATATAATTTAATGCTGTCAGGCAACTGTATGACTTGAAAATGGAATAAAATTCCAGGAAAGAAATTCCTATAGCAGATCTTTTCTCTTTTACAATTTCTTACAAAAGATGTGTAGTGAAGGAGGAGCAGGACCTGGCTCAGTGAAGTGTACATAATGCTTCAATATCTTTCCAGAGTAGATACTCCAAATAAGATAGCAGAAATAATGATTGACTCAGAGAACAATGATGGGATTTAGTATTTGGGAAGAGAACAGGTTGGTATGGAGAGAAATAGGCTGCCATGGCTATCAGAAATTCTTCTAAGGAAAAAGAGCACACTGTGAAAATTGTGGGAATAGTGAAGCGGAAAAAAATCAGTAGCTAATGAAAACTCATCTTTGAAGAAGATTAAGGGTTTCACAAAGGAGAGGGAATGGAGATTATGCGTTCGTCACATGAAGCAAGGCACAGTGTTAGCTGTGAGTTGATGCTGAGCCTCCAGGACCTTCTGGCTACTGTGGTGGTGTTATGTGGAAGATGAACACAGCACACTTCACTGGCTCAAATTAGTACACAAACAAAAGTGAAAGGTACTCCAAATTTTTTCAATGTCAACTAATTCTGTGTACTTACCTTTCAAACAAATAGCTATAACCATTTTATTAATTATTCCCACTTTTTATCGCCTTAAACCTACAGCCTACAAAAATGCCTTCTTAGCATTTTTATGTTTGATTTTGAAAATAGGATTGCCTTTGAAATCAATTACAAAGGATAGATTTAGCAAATAAATCCATAAATAAATCAAGTCTGAGCTCAGCATGTAGTAGCGAATGACTGCATGTTAATAAGAAAGAAAAATTGCAAGAGGCAAAAATGTTCTAAATTTGTAAAATTATGTATACTTCTATGTATTTTATTTAAAAATCCAATTTATTTATGTATCCTTCTTAAGTGTCTAGTTTTGGAATGTAAGACATTTTACAAATGAAAGGGTTGTATTTTTCAGCTGAGACTGCATCCTTGGTATTACAGTACCCTTATTATTAAATATTCTTTAGTAAATAGAAGTATATATTATAATGTCTATATTATTAAATGCAGGACCTAATTTTTCTGGTGCTTGATTGATCGTTTTTAAAAGATTTTTAGGCACAACTTTTTCTTTTAGGACTTTTTTTTTTTTTTTTTTTTGAGGGCATTTTTCCTGTTTTGGGGCCATGTTCATCTACGATGCTTAGTTAGGCATTTCCACACAAGCTGCGTAACCCCAGGAAACATCTATGCACGCAGAGGGGGACGGTCTGCACCGGGCCAGGGGGTCTCTGCGACCTCTAAGTGTGACTTTTAGCATTAAAATGGACATAGCTACAGGCCACGCGGAAAGCCAAATATTTTGGCAAGTTAATAATGCATCCATAGACGCGCATCGACACCTCGATTTTACTACCTCCTTAAAGTTTGTTAAAAGCTCCCAGATGCCCTCGACTATCCGGGTTTTACCGCCGTACATCAACCTGCATGCCGCACATGACAAAAACACTCAGACTCGCTACACCCGCAGCTACAACCGTCAGGCTCTAAGCGTTATCTCCGGGACGCCCCNGTGCTTCCCCGCCTCCCCGCCCGGGCCTCGCCCGTCGCCTCCCCGCGCTTGTGTCGCCCAGGGCGGCTGTGGCGCTGCCTTCCCTCCTGCTCCTGCGGCACGGGGAGGCTGCGGAGCCCTGCCCGGCCGGGTGCTGTCCGCCCCGAGCGGCCCCCGCTCCGCCGGGCAGGGCTGCCTGCCCGCCGTGGTCCCCCTCTCTGGGGCTGCTCCCGGGGTCCCTCGGAGCCGTTTCGCTGGCGCTGTGGGAGCTTTAACCCAGTCTGAGTGCTTAGCCCAGACAGGCCGAGCTGCTGAGCGCCGCCTAATCCCGCAGTCCTGTGCGGGCGGTGTTACGGTGTCCGCCGAAATCACCTCTGCCCGAATCTCTGAAGACTCTGATCGAATGCTTTGAGTCCCAGCGTTTCTTTCGGGACAGTCAAAACCCGCACGTTTCCCCGATTCTACATTTGCATTTAATCCCTCTTTTTTACGGCTTTGTCTGGAGCAGCTCCGCCCTTTGTAGCGCCTTTTTCTGGCCGAGCCTTCCTCTTTTCTTGGCACGGTAATCCGTGGTGGTGTGTCACCGCCGTGCCGAGGGAGCGCCGTCAGGTGATTTTTGTTCATGGGCAGCAGTAGATTGGGATGGCATTAAAACTCTTGGCACCGTGCAGGAAAGCAAAGAGGCCGGTAGTGAGCCTTCAGCTGGGGTATTGCTTTTTTAACCATAAATTCTGTGTCTTTCCAAGCCTAGTCTCTGTCTGTATTGACCACCATCAAGTGGTTTGTGTGTTTTTAGATGTTTGCTATAAGAATGTCAGTGGAACTGTGAAAATCTGAATTTTTCGTACCAAAAATATTGTACCATTCGTGAATTAAATTATTTTAAAAAATATTTTATTTATTTTTTATTATTAAAGCATTCTTACACACACTTCTAGTAATATAACAAAACTTCATATTTATCCAAGCCCCTATTTTTTGTGATATTTAAATGTATGGGCTTTGGCTCCTCTAATACAGAGTGACTTTTAATTACGCGAGATGATCCTTAATCCCTTAATCTCATGTACAAATTATATGAAATTATCACAGAATTT
>VWZN01020024.1:184169-194432 GCA_013396955.1 Regulus satrapa | reverse complement strand
TTGTGTGTTTTTAGATGTTTGCTATAAGAATGTCAGTGGAACTGTGAAAATCTGAATTTTTCGTACCAAAAATATTGTACCATTCGTGAATTAAGTTATTTTTAAAAATTATTTTATTTATTTTTTATTATTAAAGCATTCTTACACACACTTCTAGTAATATAACAAAACTTCATATTTATCCAAGCCCCTATTTTTTGTGATATTTAAATGTATGGGCTTTGGCTCCTCTAATACAGAGTGACTTTTAATTACGCGAGATGATCCTTAATCCCTTAATCTCATGTACAAATTATATGAAATTATCACAGAATTTGAAAATCTGCATAATTTAACTTCCAGGCTGATATGCCTTTAAATAATCAACTAGAACACTGATAATAATCCTTTTAACTAATTATTGTAGGGTTCATTTTGCTCTCATTAGCATTTTAAATACCACTTAATGGTTTAGACAGTTAGGCTTTAATTACTAACTGAATATAGCTAACATTATTATTTTTAATTATTGTCAAATACTTCATGACATTGTGACTATAGGCTTTAATTCAAATACTTGAGTCAGTATGTACTGCATTTTTAAGTTCATAAGCAGCCTTTCTGACAGCTGGTTGGTGTTTGTAGGGTATGAAGAACCGCTGTCTACTTGCTCTTGATTGCATAAGATCATAATCTTAATTAAATCAGATTTACTGAGTAGTTAACCCCTGTCCCATCCTTTAAAGTGCCCAAACAAATGAGGGTGGGTAGTTTTTGTTGGTGTTTTTTTTTTTTCCCCTCTATCTCCGATGGCTTTAAACCGTTCATTTTCTTTCCACATTTAAAACCAACCACAGCTGGTCAACGCTCAAAGCCTGTGCAGCCGTTCTGAATAGGAGGACTCTGTCCGCGCTGGTCCCTAGGGATGTGTCAGTACAAGCTCTGCTTGCGGCTCTGAGGAGGAGGCACATGCTCAGGGTGAGGGAGCAGCTGAACCAGGTGCCGTAGGGCTGTGCCAGGCCAGCAAAGCTCCCTTGCCTGTGAGGATGCTGCTGCTGTCAGCGTTGCTCCTCCGCAGGGCCACGTGCTGTGCTGTGCTGTGCAGAGATGCTCTGCTTGAGGCCCCCTCCTCAGGCTTCCTGCCCTGCTTGTGTCTTCTGGGCTTTTTCGGTGCCCTTCTGCTGTGTGTTGCTGCTCTGTGTGCTGATCAGGCACGTTAGCATTTTTAAGAGCAAGGGGAGCCTGTCACAAATGGGGGGGGAGCCATCTCACCAGAAGTCTGCTCCTGACAGCCTAGGTGTTTTCCCTCTGCTGTGTCTTGTCTCTGTTGTTCTCTTCTCTGCAACAGCTGAGCTGCTGTTCTGCTCCTTTGATATTCTCCATTAAATGGCAAAGATCTTGATTAATTCAGTGTCTTTAAGCTCAAGAGTAGGCATGATATAGCTAAACCCTGACTAGGCCCATCAGGGGCTTAGTGTTTTTGCAAATCGTTAATATATAATAATTTAGTCATTACTCCAGTAAAAAGATTATATTTGATATTAAAAACTTGTTCTGTGTGCGTCAGGGGCAGTAACATTTGACCTTCCATGATTTTGTGGGGTTTTCCCTCTCCTTTATCTCTCCTTAAGTATACATCTTGTTACCTGTTCCTCATGCAATTTCCACTGCCCTGGGGAATGAAGTGACTAGTTTAGCAGGCATGAATTAACTTGTCGGCCCAGCTGGCTGCTCCCAGAATAGGTGTGTGAGTTGTCTTCTTATTTTGCTTTACCAAACACCATTGAGCTGCTTATTTTTCCTCAGAAATGTAAAGGGGTATGCTAGGTAATTAAAAAGTTTCTGGAAGGCAATAAATGTTATTCAGTTGTATCTGAGTAACTTTTGTCTAAAGCTTCCTTATGGAAACAAGTGAAAAAGTAATTTTAGAGTAACTTTTTGTCTGCATCTGTGACTAAGCTGAGTCACACCTGGGGAGTTACGCTTTGATCTCCATGGTAGTATATTGCTGTTTGTGGGAGGTGTGCTATAAATTTAGGAAAATAGTGGCACAAACTCACCTTGTTTCCTCTGCTGATAAGCTGAATTCCATGGGCTGAATGTTCTTTGGCTTCTGTTCTTTTTGAACGAGTAGTTTTGCCGATAGTATAGTACTATTCTGTTGGAATGGTGTGTGTTTTATTCTCTTTTGCCAAAGAAAGAGAGGATTGGACTGTAATGTGATTTCTTGTGCAAGTAGCCAGCTTGTATTAATGCTGTCATGTATCAGTAGGTGTCTCTTGTTCAGAGATCTGTGTGCATGAGCTGTTGAGGGGCAAAACATTTTAAAAGCTGGTGTTGGAGCTCAGACGCTCCAGCGAGGTGTTTGGCCTCTCTTGAGGCACATTGTTTCCCAGTGAGGTGGAGACAATCATCTCAATTTCGGCTACTGCAAACCTCTCCTGTCTGTAGAAGCATTCGTGCATTTGCTTCCTCTGAGGCAAGGATCAAGTTGCTTGAATTATTTAGGAATTTAACAAACAGTGTAACACTAGGATTCCTTACAGAAGTGAGTTTTTGTAACAGGTGCTCCTGTCCCCATGTTTTCTGCAGCGGGTGAGCTTAGTCATGTATTCTATTCTGCCAAACTCAACCTTTTATTCAACAGTATGTTGAGAAATATTAATGCAGACAGAATCAGTTCAAGAAAGTAGTTTTTTGAACAGAGAACAGAGAGAGTTTTCAGTGGAAAGGTTATTTGCGTGTATAGGAAATAGTGTAAGATAGTAGTACTATAAAATTCTGATGCATTCAGAGACAATATTTGCCATACGTTTCCTGCTTATGAAGCATAGATTCCCCTCGTGTGGTTGCTAGCAGTCGTAGAGCAGCCTCAAAGGTCCACCTGCTCCATCTTTTATGAAAAAGAGGGCCTGAAAGGGATGAGCTGGTACCCTGTCCAGTTGTGTTTTGAAAACCTCCAGTGATGGAGACCACCATATCCTTCCGGGGCTTGTTGCAGGGACTGGTTGCTCTCAGTCTAAATAATTTCTTCATTATATTGAGGTGAAACCTCCTATGATCAACACCTTTATATTATTTGTGCTATAATGATTCTGAGTGGAGGAGAAGGTAAAAGGGGCAATATAATAACTTTGACATCTTGAATTGCTTATAATGAGAATCTGTCTAGTTTCGCTGGTTTAGCAAGACAAATGTAGTGGTGAAGTTTGCCAATTTAAGATCATTCTGCAGCGTGGCCGAATAAAAATTCTTGGCTCCTTGGGAAGGAACACATGTGCCAAAAAGAATACAGAGAAGTTATTTAAAAGACTAAGTTTGTGTGTCTAGTGTGTGAGTCTGGTTGAAACTGTAAGAATGATAATCAGCCTTTTCCCGAGGGCTTCTCAGGAGGCTTCCAGGAGTGTTGTGGCAATCTGTCTGCTTTTCCCAGCAAGCCCTGGGGCTTTTCCGGTGGCGGTGGACTGTTGGCATTTTTGGTTGTCATATGACTAAAGTGCTGAGAGCTCTTTCTGACACATGCCCGTCATGCTGGGTGATTGGCATGTCCTGGTCATAATGGCCTTGTAACTATTCCTGTCCTTTTGTGACCAGGTGTCTCTCGTGCAGCGATGAACACCTGTGGCCTTTGTCCCACGGTGGAGTTGTCCCTGGGTGTGTGCTGGGGACAAGCTGGGTTTTCACCCTCTTCTCTGTCTTTCTCTGTCAGAGGTATCATGGTTTGCTGTAGCTCAGAGAAGGGCAGTGATCACACATTTCGATTGCACCTTTCCTCCTTTGGCTAATGTTTGCTTGTGCTACCTTGCCTTTCTTTTACTTCACAGATTGTCACTCTGCAAGTGACAGAGAGTTGTTCCCTGCTTCCCAGCCCTTTCATGGTGAAATAGCTCCCTTTTTTTCTTCCCACAATTTTCTATATGAGAATTAAATACAGGTAAATTTTTTCCTGTTTGGGGTTTTTTTTCCCTTGTAGTATTACAACTGTACAGCATTCCCATCCATTTTTGCTGTTGATATTTGGTATCAATAACACATGTGCCACATATTTTCTCTGTTCTCACTGTTTGTAACTTTTACATCGCATAAGTTGATTTTGCAGACTAACAGAATTATGTGATGTGTAAGTAGCTGCTAATATGAAATGGTTTGCAACCTAAGATTTAGGCTCTATCACCTGTTTTTTATGTTTGGAAACATTTATGGCCCCAGTGAGAAGTTTCCCAGCTGTGCCAAGTGCTGAGAGTTGTACCTACATGATAGTTGTGCTCATATCTTTTTCCTGTTGTGTTTGTTTAATCTCTGCAGCTGTGGAAGGGGAGGATGTAGTTGCTAACAAAAGCAGTCCTTGCATGTCATTTAGCTGAAGTGAAATAAATTTCAAGAGAAAAAATGAGCCTGGATCCAGTCTTTATTTCTTCTGAATGGCTAAGTGATTACTTCTGGCATAGCCCTAATTTCACTGTGCAGCAGTGAAAGGGAGGGGCTGTTGTTTGGTGGCTCTGTAACACGTTGCAGTGACTTCGTCTGCACCAGTGGTGGGATGCACAGGATGAGTCATTTCCCATCAAAATGTCGGAGGATCTGCACAACTTGATTAAATATTGAAATCTAGTAATCCAAAGCTTTTTAAATAATTAATGCTCTGTTTTTCTGTCAGATACCATGCTTGTGTGGAAGTGCCCCGTGCCTGCTTTGCCGATGCTGTCCCAGTGGAAACAACTCCACCATAACTCGGCTGATTTATGCCTTCTTTTTACTTCTTGGCGTGAGCGTTGCCTGTGTGATGCTAATACCAGGCATGGAAGAGCAGCTGAAGAAGGTCAGCTTATTTATTGCTAACATTTTTGGTAGAACAAATGTCACAGATTATAGTTATTGACTATATCTAGAAGAGCATGGATTTTATTTGGAAATATGTCGTTTTGCTACCAGCTGTGCTTCATAGTCACCATTAATTTGTTTGCAAGTCAAATAAAGAAGTTGTGGGAGGATTCCTCTATAGATAAAAAGCACTGTGTTGAGGTAAAGCCTCTTCCTTAAATGCACAGAGGGGAAAAAAAAATGCATCAAAAAAGAAAATTTATGTATGTGTAGTTTCAAATTAAATATTATGGAAATGCTTTTATTTACAGCACTAATTGATTTTTATTGTGGTTGCGATTAAAAAACCCCCCACACTTTTAAGATGTCTTCTAGTTTCATCGTGCTATTCTAGTTACAATTCTGTTTTAAAGTCTGCAGTGCATAACAGAAATATTTTTCACTAATCATAGTAGTGTGTTTTTCACCCAGGGAATTAGGAAGTGTTTGTAGGATCTTACAGTTTATTGGCTATATGAAGATGCGATATAAAATTGGAGAGTGGTAATGTGAGTTACACTAGAGCTTACAGGGTCATTGAACTTGGGTTGCATGTACTTCAGTTCTGTTTTGCAGTCTTGAGTTTTTTTCAGTAGCTGGTAGCTTTGGTTAGGCATGTTTTTCATGTTTTTTCCCTCCAAATGTTTCATCTGTGAATGTGTCTTGTAGGTTGGTGTAGTTACCACATCCGAGCTTCAGTGAGAGCAATGGTAGTCACCTAGGAGAGAAAATTACAACCTTCTGCAGTATGATTTGACTTGTAAAAGATGTTGCTCATGTCCTGGTAGTGACTGGAGAGAATGTTCTCAGCTGTTTCATATGGAAGTTATGGATACACCTAATTGATGGTGATGGTACTTTTTTGGGAAAGGCTGTGTCTGTTTTAAAGAGATGTAAGCAGGCTGCACCTCCTGGCTATGTCATAAGCCTAATAGTTACTGTCAGGTCAAATTTACCAATTCCCAGATCTTTGATTATATCTTGATTCAGAGAAACAAGGGAAAACTGCATTTCTTTGTGAAGTTCTGAAATTACTAATAACAAAAAAAAAAAAAAATGTTAATAACATTCCTGTCACATTCCTGGAAACATTCAAGCTCAGGTGAGATGGGGCTTTGAGCAACTTGATGTAACTGAAGATGTCCTTGCCCATGGCTGAGGGGTTAGTCTAGATGAGCTTTAAAAATCTCCAACCCAAACTATTCTATGGAAATATTTATTTTATTTTATCCTGCCTATGCAAGGTGTTTTTTGTTACATGTGTTTGATATTCTAGTTGGACTGTAGCTGATGAGGCAGTCCTTCAATATCATACTTTCTAACAGTGATAATAGTAACATACTGTGGCAATATTAACGAATTGTATATTGGAAATTTATTAATATACATTTACTGACAGGAGGTCTTTTAAAGATGACAGACGTGTCTTGTATTTATCACAGATTCCTGGATTTTGTGATGGAGGGTTGGGAACAAGTATTCCTGGTGTGCAGGGCCATGTGAACTGTGATGTCCTGGTTGGCTACAAGGCTGTGTACCGCGTGTGCTTTGGCATGGCCATGTTCTTCCTTCTCTTCTCCCTGCTGATGATCAAAGTGAAGAGCAGCAACGACCCCAGAGCAGCGGTGCACAATGGGTAAGGTGCAGAAATGAGTGCTGAGATGAGGTGGTGATTAATTTATGTTTCATTCCACAGAGATTTTTTTTCAAGAAATAAAAATATTTAAGAGCCTCATCTGTTCTCTGAGAATTATATTCCTCTTCACTTTGAAGTTTGTAAGAACTTTAGTTCTTTTCTGACCAGTTTTCTTTTAATGGCTATAGCAGTTACAATTATATATCCATATAGATGTATAAAACGTATTTTTTTTTCTTTCCATCTTTTCAGTTGCCTCTCTGCAAAAAGAAACAAGTTATAGGTCTAGTTTCTGAGCTTTCCAGCAGAATTTCTTTGGTATTTTGTTTTAGTTAAGATTATCAGATGGAAGAAAGTAGTGGAATTTCAGCTTGTGTGTTGACACAAATGATAGTTTTCATCCAGGCTTTGTAGCTCCTTGAACCAAGGCGATGTAAAAATTTGTTAGAGGCTATGATGCTAAAAAGCTTAAAACCATTTATGGTGCCTAATCTTGGTGGTCACAGTGATTGCTTAGACTACTGCTTTTTAAAGCTATGAACAGCTAAGCAATAAAATTTTTGTTTTATATTCAGTATACTAGGATTAAACATGTCTAGCATAAAATGAGAAAAAGCTTCAAATTATTTCCATAGGGGAAAATAAAACAATTAAGACTGAGCAGAATATTGCTTTGTTTGCTTTTGGGTTTTTTGGGTCTAAAGAAAAAGAGAGTACAGTATTAAGATATGTTAGCAAGAGCAACTCAGTTCAGCATTTCCCTCCACCCTGCTTTGTTCAGGAGATCATGCTTGTTGCAAGCAAGAAGAAAGTGGTTCAGCTACATTCTGTATCAGAGCTCTGTTGTTTTTTTGGTTTTGGGGTTTTTTTTTTGTTTATTTGTTTGGCGCTTTGTTTTGTTTTGTTGTTTTATTTAGTTTGGTTTGGTTTTATTTTCCCAGAAAAAGGCACATGGTGATTTTACATGATGCAGGATGTTTTTTGTCTAAAATTTTTCTCAAGTGTTTGGAATCTTCACGATAACTTTATTGGAGTTGTGCTCTCCAATACAAATTTAGGTACTGTTTGTGCAATCCACAGCAGTTTGCTCTTAGCTAATTTAACGTCAGCACTAGGATAAAAGAAAAGAAAAATATGGTTTTTAACTGTTGCTGGTAAAGCATTCAATAATACTACTTTCAACATTTCTGTAATAACTTGTTGCTTAAATAACATGCATTGCATGAGCTTTATGAAAAGCTTAATGGCTTTTGATTTTTGAAATCATGTATGTTGAGTAATACTTTGAGATTTAATATTTTTGTCAGTGATTTGAATTATACAGAATACTAGATTTTTACATATATGTGTACTAATTTTTTCATGCTTGCATGCAAGTTAAGCTCTAGTGCCAATGTTCACCTTCTCTGCTTTTTTAATGGCAGTCCAGAGTGGTTTCTTGCCTCAGGTTTATGTTAACAATAGAAAAAACCTCACAGTTATTATGTATCTACAGGATAGTGGCTGGCTTGTACAAAATGCACAGCAGCTTTAGCTGTTATTTCATATGACTGTTGTTTTCAGTTGTCATATGGGGCAGAGCATTAAGATACCTTAAAAACATCTACAATTAGAGATTAAATATATACAAACTTGAACCCATTCTTATTTCTATAAATGAGAATGACATTTATTTTCAAAAAGAAGTGGATTCTAAAACTAGTTGTAGTGGGGTTTGTACTGCACTGTAAATGTTACAACTTAATTCAACTTTCAGACTGGCTTTATTCACTTCTCTATATCCCAGGGAATTAGTCCATCTTGTTCTGTATTCTACACTTCTATCATCTCACACAGTTCCTCTCCACACAATTGGTGCTTGTTCTTCTGGTCTCCATCACTTGATTGTAACAGCCAACAGGAGAGATTAAACTTGTTCAAAGTATGGGAAGAAATGGGAAAGGATAGAAGACTTGAAAAACTGACAAGTGTTTGACATTGTGGGGGTGTGGTACATGTCTTTGTGCTGTTATATTCAGTTTTGAAGTGCATGTAGATGGCATCATGCCTGTTTTTGGAGCTGCCTGTCGCTGGGATCAGAAAAAAATAGTCTTCACCTCCTTACAGTTTTTTGACGTAACAGTTTGAAGTTCCCTATGCAGGGTATATTTATGTAGTTAGCATTTGGGGTGAGTTTGGTGTGTCTTTGGTGAAGGATACTTGTATGCTGTCTGGAAACATCTGATCGGTTTTGATGGTCTTTGAATGCTTATCTTTTAATGGAAGAAAAATTCCAGTGACACTGCACTGAAACAGGGGCTTAGAACTTGACTCTGTGTTTTCTGTGCAGGGTAAATCTTTTGCTTTTGTTTTTCTGGTAAATCCTCATCAGCTGTAGGCCTGAAGAATCCAGGTTTTTGTATATCTTTCCTCATGTAGGAAGTGAACTAAGACTGGTAGGGAGCTCCAGCACAATGTTTTATGTCATTGTAAGCACCAGTTAGATCTTTGATATTAAAAGCAGGAAGGGATTTTTAACCCATTTTTCTGATATGCAGACAATTCAATAACCTCACTGCTCTGGTTTAAAATGTTCTTAGGAAGACAAAAAGCAGCTCACAATTCGCCTAATGTGTAATTCATGAGTAAGAAGATACCTCTCTGGGAAATGTGTCAAACTGTCAGTCTAGCACAGTTTAAGCATAATTTTTTTGAGATCAAAAATCTTGGGCAGATAAAATGTTTATCTTGCTTCAAACGAGGCAAGTTAACAATGAGCAAATGAAGTACAAAAAAACCCCAGAATTTTAAAAAATGTATATTTCATGTGTGAATTATACCAGACTTAACATTTGCTTTTTTTTTTTTTTTTTTTTAATTTCCCTTTAGATTCTGGTTCTTTAAATTTGCGACGGCACTTGCAATTAGTGTTGGGGCTTTCTTCATACCAGAGGGACCATTTACAACTGGTGAGGGAATATTGTCTTCCTCTGTATTATGGTGCAGTCATATTTAGATTTTAAAGAAGTAAGTGCATGCTAATGTCATACAGTTTTAATTGTAGCTGTGTAACTGTGATGCTTCTCTGTGTGTAGGGACACTAAAATGGAGGGTAAATCATCTATGGTTCTTAACTGGTTTTGTTCAACTTCTCTTCTAGTGTGGTTTTATGTTGGTATGGCTGGAGCGTTCTGCTTTATTCTTATTCAGCTAGTCTTGCTTATTGACTTTGCCCATTCCTGGAATGAATCTTGGGTTGAAAAAATGGAGGAAGGAAACTCAAGATGCTGGTATGCAGGTAAGGAGGGACTGTACCACAGTCAAGTTTAAAATTTCATTTAATGTGCATTATGTTAAATATGTTACTCACTGAATTTTACCAGTGCAGAAAGGGCTGCTTCATGAATAAGTATCGTTTTCTCAGATGTGTAGTTCAGCTCCAGTGATGTCCTTCTGTTGTCACGTTAAATAAAAGGAAGCAGGGAGAGGTGCAGCAACTGCTGAGTAATAAGATCTATTCCCTGGGAGCAGGGCATGAGTTTCACACACAGAATGGGTGAAGTTGGAAGTCATCACAGCAGCTCATCTGATCCAGCCTCCAGCAGGGTCATCCTGGAGCACATGGCACAGGACTGTGTCCTGATGGTTCTTGAGTATCATCAGTAAGGGACATTTTGCAACCTCTCTGGCCAATCTATTCTAGGGTTCAGTCATATACAAAGTAAAAAAGTTCTTCCCCATGTTAAGGTGGAGTTTTCTGTGCATCGTGGTATCCGAGAAGTGGTAGCTGAAGCTTTTTGGGCTCTTTT
>VWZN01020024.1:162670-184037 GCA_013396955.1 Regulus satrapa | reverse complement strand
TTTTTTTTTTTTTTTGTGGTCTTTGCTGTTTTTGTTTGGTTTTTTTTGGATTTTTTGGTTTGGGTTTTTGGGCTTTTTTTTTTTTTTTTTTTTTTTCAGCCTCAGGTTTTGCTAAGCCTTTAGTGCTGGTTAAAACCAAAGTAATCTGTTAGTGCTTCATGTTGAGTAGAATCATCCCAAACAGTTGTTTGTTTTTTTTTTTTTCGGATTGCCAGTCATTCTTTGAAGGTATATGCTGAGTGGAAGGCCAGAGTAGTGATGTAGAGTCCAAGTCATCCCACTGTAGAAATGATATTTTAATAAAGTGTTTCAGGTGTCACAGTTCAAAAGACAGCATGTTCTGTCTTCATTCAGTGGCCACTTCTCTATTTAGTGTTTTTAATAAGATGTCATTTGGAAATGAGATTTTGTTTTAGCCTCTGTTGGAGAAATATTTATTCAGTTTATTTTTTTAAGCTGTTAGCCAAAGTGTGTGCAGTACAACTGTTCTGTTATCATCCTTTCTCTTCCTGGTTGCTCTTAGAGCACTGGAGAATCAAGCTTGGCTTCAGAATTCCCATGTATTGTTTCTTTTTAATATTTCACAGGCTATTTGAGAACTTCTTTTACATTTCAGTGCCCAGAACTCTCAGTTGTATATTGTATCCCACACTTGATAATCATGCAGTATTTTTCCAATCTTAGTACTCTCTGTTAATAACCAGTTTAACTATGATTTTATTTCTTCACAGCTCTGCTATCAGCTACAGCTGTCAACTATCTGCTGTCTCTAGTAGCTATTGTCTTGTTTTATGTTTATTACACTCATCCAGAAGGTTGTTCTGAAAACAAGACATTCATCAGTGTTAATATGCTCCTGTGCATTGGTGCTTCTGTAATGTCAATTCTGCCAAGGATTCAGGTACGATTTTAATTCTCTTGCCTCCTGTGTTATCACAGTATAATTGTGCCTGTAACTTTTGATTGCCTAACTTCCCTGTTTTGTAACTCCTTTGTGTAGGAATCTCAGCCAAGATCTGGTTTGCTGCAGTCTTCAGTGATCACAATTTACACAATGTATTTGACTTGGTCAGCTATGACCAATGAGCCAGGTAAGTGCAGTAGCAATGCAGAGCTTTTTGGGTAACCAGTTCAGCAGTAAATTGTGCTTCCACCTCCTTTGCAGGGCAGCATTAGGGCAAGGTTAGAGAACGTGCATGCCTTAGGGCTCAGCTGCATGTGGACTCTCCTGAGGGATAGGAAGGGATGGGCAGCAGTGAGGGAGGGCAGGGTCTGTGTGGCTGGTCCAGGCAAGCTCCCGTGAGGGGGAGAGGGAGCAGAGTGGCACTTGTTCCAGGGTGTGCTCACCTTTTCCTCCCGCTGAACCATGCTCACAGCAACATAGCAACCCAGCCTTACCTACCCATCTCTGAGCTCCTCCCCCTCTGCAACCTGCATACTGAGATAATGTCTTTTCCCCCTGCTTGTATGGCATATAAGAATTTCTGCTCTTTACTGGCGAACTGCAGTGTTCTAAAGCTTAGATTTTGCAGATCGCTGCAACTCCTCTGAGAGGTCTAGGAGTTTCATCACTGTACCAGATTTCAAGTTTCTTAGGTGACCAAGATGCTACTGATTATATTTTTCCAAAGCGAGGATTTATAACAAGTGTTAATAAATGTTGTCAATACTTATTGTTTGGAAACAGTTGTGTATCTCTAAAAATTAATAAATAAGTGCAGAAATTTTGGTGATTGAAATCAATCACCAGTTATTAATTTCAGTGGTTCTAATTGGGTCTCTGACCCTTTTATCTTTGTTATGGACAATCTTCTGTGTCATGGAATACATGTGTCATCTAATTCAGGCAGTGATTATGGGAAAATAAGATTGTCTACTACTTCCAGCTGTTTCATCAGTGTTACCTGTGGATGCTGTGGATTGGGAACCACTCATAATAAAAAACTGACTTACTGGCATTGTTTTCCAGTTCTGGGATGACTTGGGTACCCCATCGATAGAATATGTTCGTCAAACTTGTTTTCTAGCAGTAGAACTTCTGAAGTTTATTATGCAGAAATGTTTGTTCTGTTGCCTCTAATTATGTGAGATGGAATAGTAAAGCAGTTGATGCATATTTTACATAAGTTCAGAATCCTTTTATCTGCTTGAAGAGACAGATATTTATGCCATATACTGTCATTTCCCTGCTCTAGAGAGAGAGGAGATTCAATAGGCTAAAATTAGATTAAAATTTTACTTCAAGGCTGTCACAGTCACAAAGTTTCTTTCTGTTTCTGTGCATTCAGGATGGAAATGTGGTATTAAATATTTGTCCTATTCTCATTTTATATAAGTTCTATTGCAATTTCCATCACAGACAGGCGCTGTAACCCCAGTCTGCTGAGCATCATTGGTTACAACAGCACCACCATTCCAACCCAAGGTCAGGTAGTGCAGTGGTGGGATGCACAAGGAATTGTAGGACTGGTTTTGTTTTTGCTGTGTGTTCTCTATTCAAGGTAAGATTCCTTTAAAAAATATACATTAATTTGTATCACTTATTGTTGGATGCTAAATTGTATTTATTTGTGTAAATATACAATATCCTTTCCTGTCAAATCCAGCATCCGGACATCCAACAACAGCCAAGTTAACAAGCTGATGCTGACCAGTGATGAATCAACACTGATAGAGGATGGAATGCCTAGGAGTGATGGGTCCCTTGATGATGGAGATGACGTTCACCGAGCTATAGACAATGAGAGGGATGGAGTTACTTACAGTTACTCCTTCTTTCACTTCATGCTTTTCCTGGCATCGCTGTATATCATGATGACACTTACCAACTGGTACAGGTATTTACGTTTGACTAGATGTTGTGCTGATAGCATACAGGATGCTGTCTCTTGCTGGACAAGGAGGTACAGTCTGTGTGCTCTGGAATGTAGATCTTGAGTGGGCCTTCTCAAGGGAAGTTACTGTTTGCGTTACATTTAGGGATTGTATTTGCCTGTCGTGTTTTCTAGGATGATTCTTGTCATTTGCTGAATTGCTAAAATGCATCCTGCTGAAGTGAACAGGATAAAGTCTTAAATTACGTAACAGTTAAAAACTAGTAAACACTAGGCCCATGTCTGGTAAAGAGAGCTGTTCTTTCAGTCCCCTCAGTGCTACTGACTCCTCTGGTTCTGGGGCTTCCCAGTATGAGAGAGGCATGGATATACTGGAGAGTCCATCAAATGGCCAGGAAGATGATGAAGGGACTGGAGCATCTGTGATGTGAGGAGAAGCTGAGAGAGTTGGGGCTGTTCAGCTTGGAGAAAAGAAGGCCTGAGGGGTGTCTCACCAATGTCTGTAAACACCTGAAGCGGGTGTTTAAAGAGGATCGAGCCAGGACTTCACATTGGTGCCCAGTGACACAGCCAGAGGCAAAGGGCACAAACTGAGACACAGGCAGTGCCCTCGGAATATCAGAAAACACTTGTGCATTGCTAGGGTGACTGAGCACTGGCACAGGTTGCCCAGGGAAGCTGTGGAGTTTCCATTCTTGGAGGTACTCCAAAGCCATCTGGGGCAGCTGGATTTAGGTGTCCCCACTGGAACAGTGGAGCTGGACTAGAGAACCTTCAGCGATCTCTTCCAGCCACAGCCATTCCATGACAGGGCTTGGTAGAAGGAAATTATGTTGTCTGCTCCTTGAAAAAAATCCTCACAGTATAGTGGTCCTGTGTGTGAACTGTTCCTAACAGCTTGATCAGATGTTCTTCAGAATTAAAAAATACAAATTAAGGTCTCTTGTTACTTGGCAAAGAACAAAAAGCAACATTAAAAGGTACTTCCTTCAGAAATAATTCTTAATAGATAGTCCTTCTGTGGATTTGATTTATGGCACTACTTGGGTCAATATGACATCAAGATGATTAATTTCTATAGGTGGTGTCCTTTGGCAAAGCAAAACACATTCTTTATTTCTTAGTGCTATCCATTTACTGCCTTTCTGCAGATTTATTAGACCTTGTGATTGTTTCTGCTTCTGGGCAGCTTTTCATACTGAATTTTTGTGCTGCTGTTGTTTTCCCACTTCCTGTGACACCAGCTTATGAGTGGTGTTCTTACACAGACTGGTGTGAACTGCCTGGAAAAAGGGTCCTGTGAGGCGTGAATTGAAAATGATCTCCTGTGAAAACAGTCTTGAAGGGTGGCTTAGAACACAAGTATGCTGTATTGAAAAAAATTGCAAATGATCCTTTTTCCTTGGTTCACAGTCCGGATTCTTCTTACGAGACAATGACCAGCAAGTGGCCGTCCGTGTGGGTGAAGATCTCTTCCAGCTGGATTGGCATCGTGCTGTACGTGTGGACTCTGGTGGCTCCGCTGGTTCTTACCAACCGCGACTTTGACTGAGCTGTGCTGCTCTGCAGGGAGGCTGTGTTAGTGCCACGTGTCCCTGGAACAAACAGTATTCTGGGTAACAGTGCAGGTGTAAATATCTGTGTGTGTGTGCGTGCTGTCCAGGTAGTGTCGTCTGCTTTATCCTGCATGATCACCTTGAATCCTGTCATTTCATTAAATGACTTTTTCTAGCTGAGCTCAGCGGTAATTGCTGTAAACAATGGTTTTCATAGGATTACTCCTAGTTTGAGTACTTTGAGAGCACGAGATGTAAGATAAAAAACTTTGGGAAGTATGTTTTTTCCCCCTCAGTTGCATTAAATAGTTGTAGGAAAAAAAGTGCAAGTGTTAATTAGGGTTAACTTAAGGGTGCTAGGTCAGGCTCTGCATGTAAAGGAGGGGCTGCCTTTGATGATCCCTGTTGCCTTGATTCCAAAGTAAGCCTTGAGTAAGTGTTGTTAGACTCTAAGTGGAGCACACTGGGGTTTACTGGACATCTTGCAGCACTTTGACACCAACAGCCTGACCTATCCTGTGCTGAGGGCACAGTACCTTAAGCACAGATGTGAGAGGGGGAAACTTGCACCTGGAGCTGCAGAGGAGCCCAGACAAGTGTGTCCCATTGCACACAGGAGGACAGGCACCCTGGGGAGATATATCCTGGTATCAGATGCTCAGAAGCATGTTTTTAAAGTACCTGTTTACAATGTGCATCTACATATTATTATTGGTTTTTTAAGTAGTTTAAATGGCATAGCTGTGCTGTAATTTATTGCTGTTTTGTGTGCCACTTTCTTCTTGGCTAAACTAGAATCATGGAGTTTGCAAGGAGCCGAGTGGTGAAAGCTGTGTAAGCGCTTTGGAGAACTGAGTATTGTGATTAAAAAAAGTGGAGAAAAAGGAACAGTGAAATTACAATAACTAACAGAGAAGGTTTGCATTTACTGAGGCTTCCTTCAACCCTTCAAGGGTTTCTTCTTTCTTATTTGGGGCTCTGACTCTTGAAATCTTTTACTGTATTAGGTATTTTGCTTGTTGTCCATTGCGAGATGGACTTGAGCCTAGTAAGTCTAAATCTAGGCATAGTTCCTGTGCAGTTATGAAATCTGAAAATGCTTTTGTGCTTGCTGCTTTGTAACTGAAGTACATAAGCTGCATAAATTCTCTGTTTCTTGCTACAACTTGAGCCTAGAGCAGCCTGATTGGGAGTGACCCTGGAGCCTGCAGCAGATGTCATGCTCATCTCTTTCTGTGGTGTTTGTGACTTCCTGTTGCTATTCTCTAAGCTTTTAAATTTGCACCTGAACACTGACATTTACTGCAAAAGTCTGACATGTCAAGTCAAAGACTAGTAAAGGCTTGTAAGAATTTGGAATATGTTGTTACCTTATTAATAAATAAATTTGGATGAAGATGTCCCATGACTTTTGATGTTTCATGCTGCTGGCAGATGTGACTGTTAAAAGGGTTTCTGTAACCTTCTCCCTTTTTCTGGGGATGCTTTGCAGCACTGTCAGGTTTTGAGTAGACAGGGCTGCAGAGCACACCTGCGAGTCCCTGGCTCTTTTGGGAGGTCATGTGTAACCCCTGGGTGAAGTCCTCTGACAGTTCTGTGCCCTCGGCAGCCGTGTCCCAGCAAACACAAACATGCCTCACACTTGTAACTTCACCAACTGCTGCCACCTCACTGCACTGCACCTGTTTAAATTTGGGTCAAACACCTCAACACTACTTCTACAACAGCAGTTCCCAAGTCCTGTAAAAGAGAACAAGTTTCTAAATTCAGATGAGCTCTGTGGATTCAGCTCCTTGTACAATTTGCCAGATTACTCCTTTGGAAAAGTTTTGGACCCACTGCCAAAGCTGGGGAATGAGGCTTTTGTGATGCATGTGTGAAGTTACTGAAACCCAGTTTCTCTCTTTGCTGAGCCTTTGAGGTGATTTGAGGTGTGTCAGCTGCCCCTTCACCCAGTGCTGGGGGGAACCCCTCAGGCTCGAGCACAAGTACATTACTCACTGCAGCACCGGTGGCTTCTGCTGAGTGCAGTAGAGGGCACACACCTTGGAGGAGGGCTGGGACTACTCCACTGGAAGGAAAGTGAGGGGGCTCTGACACAGCTCTGAGTAAGAAATCAAAGAACACCCTTTTCTGTGCTACCACTGGAAAGCAGTTTGCTGCATTAGTCACTTGTTTTGGAGGCTTATCAATAAACTCTTCAGGCTGGAGATAATGAAAGAATTTTCCAGGAATTGTGCACACCAGACCTTGCACAGCCACTATGATAGGAAAACAAGAGGCTGTTAACACAGAATAAGACAAACTCTTGACAAGTATCACACTTAAGCAACATTTATTTTGTCAGCATAGATGGTCCAAGTTAAAAGTACTCATGCAGTCATGGGGCCTGGCAGCTGTCAAGAACTTTTCCCCAGTTTGTGCTGTGTGAGCACTTCCACTGAAGTGAAAGTAAGGCAGAACCAAGATTTAGCAAGGTACAGGCACTTTGTTCCCAGTTGAAGCAGGGAAAAAAAAAGCCTACATCAGGTCCTGGTCCCCCACCCCAAAAAAGCCTCATGTGTGTTAAACAAAATGTAAAAAATAAAAACCCCAAAATACATAAAATCAGTGTTCCCTAACCATACACTACTAGTTTATGTCATCATATGTAAGACAAGAAGGATAAGAAACCAAAGCTCACTATTGACAAGCGTTGGTTACCCGCGGTACGAGCAATGTGTGCAACACCAAGTGTTCACAGCAGTGCAGCAGCAGCGTGGCTCAGCAGGGCCAGCTGTGCCTGGTGGCTTGTCTAACTCCATAGCTAAACAACTGCTTGTATAAGATAGCAAAGGTACTTCAGATTCCACATACCTGGTTACAGGAAACAGTGATTTACAAAAAACTCTCATACCAAACAATATTCTAAATAAATAGTTCATCTTCATGACTATATACAGAGCCTGCCTCACATCAGTTATCCAAGAAGGACATGTCTGTGTCCATGGGCGCTGGGGCAAGTTCGCACAGGTAGAACAGCGTGGCTTCACTTGCCTCTGCCTCTGTCAGTGGCTCCAGACGCACCAGTTTGCTCTGGGTGGGCTGGGGATCCAGGCTGCTCTCCAGGAGCTCATCCCCTTCCAGGGATTTTTCAACAGTGGAAGGAGTTTCAGCTGTGAAGCTCCCACTCTCAACAGCAGAGCCTGGGCTCCCATCGAGGAATGCAAGGAGTGGAAACGCAGTGTAGTGTATCAGCTGTTTATCTAGGGGGAAAAAAAATGCCCAGAGTATCAATTCATGTGCCTTTTTACATGCAGAAGGAAAACACAAAATCCAACTCATAGGACTTACTTAAAGAATAATTTATAAGAAAGGTGTTTGTGTTCTTAAAGAATTGGTATGTTCATGCATAACATTATTTGAGCAGATTCACCTGCAAAACGTAAATTTCTCCGCATCTAGTGCGGAGAGAAATATCTAAAAAGCAAATATACTAAGTATTGTGTTTTGGTTATTTGTCAGTGCAGCATAAAACCAGGTAAGGAGGAAATAAGTGAGATGGCTTTTAGACTAATGTTCAACTGTTGAAGTGTTTCAATAGACACTACAACTAACCTGATCTGGGCTTAGTACCTTGTGTTTCCTGTGAAGCTGCTGGACCAGCATTATTCTTGTTAGTTTCTTTTCCCTTTGTCTCCGTCTGGAAACAAAAGCAGACACTTAAAATACACGTTTAAAGCCTGTTCCAAAAAACTGAAAACAGATGACCAACTACTACAAAAAATACTTTTTTATGTGATAAGATGCAGTGGCATAATCAGTATTACCTACACCTTGGCTGAGAAAACATGAAATGTAAGTACAGGCTACAAAGCAAAAACCAAAACAAATAAAATGAACAGGACAAATTCAAAGTGCTACATCTTTGCTCTCCGCTGTTTATTACTGCCTTTCTTTTCCCACCAGATGCTACAGATGATTAAACCATTCTGACTGAAGTGCATACCATGTTTGCAAGTAAAAAAATCTCAGGGGATACAAAAGTCAAGAGACTGGTACAATGTAGAGGTAGTATAAGTTCTAAAAGACATTACTAATTAACTAGGGTGCTTTTTACGTTGCTGTTTAAAGCCCAACAGGACAAACTCAGCTGCAGTCTTTGTATTCTCATGCAAGTCTTTAAAGCCAGAGTGCCATGACTGACTCCAGTAAAGAAAACTGAATGAATTTTTTGTCTCTCACTACTGTGTATGTTGAGCAACATATTTAACACTTACTTTGGCATTAGCGATATGATCATGATCTGTGGGATTCATCTGCACAGAACTTGTAAAAAGCTGAATGAGACAAAAGACATCAAGTTTTAGGTATCTCAATGTAGAAGACCATTGTTTCTGCATGTGTGAGAATAACCCTTGTACTTATTCCACCCTATATGAGAACTGGAGTCTATTTACAGGTAATTACTGCTTTTACAAGGAAAACCTAGCTTTGGAGCACAATGATTTGGAAATCCAAGAACCCTGATAATGAAAGAAACAACTGTATGGCATCTAACATGGTTTGCTGCTGTCTTAAAACACCAATTTCTTCTGACATTGCTTCATGGATAGTTCTGTCTACAATATGGATGAACTCCAGTCCCAAGTGACACCAAGCTGGAAGGAGTCATCTGTAAGTGGAGAGCAGAGCTGCTTTCAAGAGGGATCTCAGTGAAGTGGGAGAGCCAAGAGACACTCCAGCAGGTTCAACAGCCACACGTCACCAGGACCCAGTAACCTCATGCACTGGCCCAGGTTAGGGTTAGGAACAAATGGACAGGGAGCAGCACCTCAGAGAGGGGACATGTGAGTCATGGCAGGCAACACCCTACCACCAGCCAGCAACGTGGCCTTGCTACAGGGAGGAAGGTTCTTTTTAATCCCAGTTCATTGAGAAGACCACAGATGATGTGCTGAGTTATTTCAAAGCAAGAGTATTAATCGACTTGACATCTAAGTTCACATCACAACAAACAGAAGCATTATTTCATTAAGAAAGCCATTGTTCAGTAAGAAACTTAAACATTTGCTTGAGCAGTGGTGTAGCATTAGGAATTATACCAGTGCTCCAGAAACTCATAAATATTTATAACTTTGCTTTGTAAAGGGAAGGAAAAAAAGATCATTTGTGATTTAAATCCACGCTAAACAGCAACAACACACAAAAATGTTTTCTATCGCCTATTATGAAAATACTTAAAGTTAAGTCAAAATTACATCAACCAGGAGATCTGGATCTATGCTGAACTGTCGTCCTGACAACATAGCCTGGAAGTCCTCTAAACTGCAGTCGATACTGTCCAGATAATCCAGAAGTTCAACTCTAGAAGGCAAACAGTATTTTATTGCTGTATCCTTTAATAACGTAAGAGAAATGCTTAAGTAAGCTTTACACAGATGTACTTGCATCTTAAAATCTTCACCAGAACTAGAATGAACGAAGTCTTTCATAAGAAATGACCTCTAGAAAAAAATGAAGACTTTTAGCCTCTGTAGAGGAGAACCCAAGTCATCAGACAGGTGCTCTGGAATAGGTCACAGGAATCATATCAACATAATACATGACAATAGCAGAGATGCAATTCTTGCATCCACATTGCCTTAATGGGTCTTAATCCATCTGACGAAGCGACAAAAAATAAATCCTGACAGTTTAAACAATCTCCACAACATTACGCTGCCAGATGAAACATTTCAATGCACTCACTTAACAATGAAAACCAGAGGTCATATCCTAAAATACTTAAAATAGAAGGATCCTCAGAAACTGGCTGGAATAACAGTGGCTTGTAAGGCTAAAGTTCTCAGTAGAAACTGCTATTCAGTTCTTTATACTTCAGTCAAATAATCAGTTCTAATACTTGAAAAAACAAAAGACCAGACTACTCACTTTCCAAGAAGATTTATATTCTGTGAAATTACTCCGTTTTCATTGAGTATGGAATCCATCACAGAGACTGGGTCTTCTGCGGTTAAAGTTGACTGGTTATTCAGCTGTACAGCACTTGACATGAGTGGGCTTGTGCTGTCACTGACAGAGCTGACTGGATCATTACCTGGGACAGCAACTGATTCAGTGCTTTTATCCCCTTGAATTACAGGGGCATATTCATCTTCGTTATCATCTTCCACAATTACAATATCGGGAGAATGGTAGCTACAGCTACAGCTGAAAAGCAAGATAGAAAATTAGAGCATTTAATCCACATTTAAACTGGTATTATTCCACAGGTTTAGTTACTTCTCACTTTAGTCAAGCTACTATCAGGAAATAAACTTTTCTACTGCTTTTAAATGCTAAACACAGCAATATACTCGAAATATCTATTTTCCATTGATACGGTTCTGTAATGATCAATACAATTGATGCAGCTCAGTTAGCAGACACTCTTGTGCCAGACCACAAAACCCAACTGCTAAAGGGCTATAGGAACACGGACACTTTTGTCATTAAAACAACTACAAGCTTGCATATAAATGTGAAGTATGTACAAATCATATGAGGTCATCAAACCAGATGGCATATCTTTTGCATATTTCCTGTTGAACTGCATAAACTCTGGAGCACCCATAACAAAGCATCCCAGTCCACAGGTTTGTAGTTAACCTTACTATGCATTCCAGGAATGAAACCTGAAAACCAACAGCGAGCCTCAGCTGATTTGCTTTCATGTCTATTCTGGTTGTTAACCCTTAAGAAGCTATTAGTTATGTTGCCTTTCTATCACAGCCTTTTTCATGAATCTTTATCAGTGAATGCATTCCCAGGCATCAGCAGAGCAAAAACAATGGTGCCAATTCGAGTATAAGCTACAAATATTAAGTTTTTTTCCTTGAGGCATAATACAGGCCCTGTCAATCTAATGCAACTCAAAAAGAGAGTTGCATCTAAATCCCTGGACCAAATTTCAACTTGCTTGTAGCTGAAAGCTGAACAACTTCTGTTGTCTGGGAGTACAAACAGGAAAGAACATAATCACAAAAAACAACTGCGACTGTAAAAAACCCAGAACCCTGAAATTAATTGGCTTAATGCAAAAACTACCAGAACCTGACAATCAAACACTACGTGTAAATTATGCTCCACAAAAACTTGCAAAAAACAAGGGAAGTTGTTCCTGTCTGTACACATAAGCAAAAAGTAAAAAGACTTTTCTTACTCTGGCTTTAGTGTATTTAACTATTATGCAATAATACAGATTGCTTTCAGCAGTTTCCATCTATCCCCCTGATACTAAACTCCCAACAGCCAATTAACTGTTTTGGAACAAATCCAGAGGTCAATAAATCAAAAACTAGTATGCATACACAGTGTGCAGGAGTGCTGAATAACTTTAACCACTTCACTAAAAAAAATTATCTAAGACATCTGAATTAGTACATATTATACACCACTGAAAGCCTTTATCAACACACATTTCTTGAGACTTCTTACTTGGAAGAATCTGAAGTGGTATCTTCACTTGTTTCTGGTGTAACAGGAAGACTTTCTTCATCAGCCATGGGATGTTCTTCCTCACCCACATCTTCAGTGACATCATAAATAACAATGTCATCTGAAATCTGTTCCCTTTGTTTTAAGCCCTCATTTCTGTTGAGAGGTACCTGAAAATTATTTTTAAAAGAGTCAGGGCACAGAGGGACAATGAGCTTCAGGATTCTGACAGTTATCATTGTATCTTACAATGCTTCACATTTCATGAAATCTAAGAGCTTTTCTACACCTTGGAGATTACAAGCTGTTTGTACAGATCTGTGTGTACAGATTTGTTTAATTTCTCTTTAAGAAAAAGCCATACAAGTAAATAAACAAGTTGGAGAATAACAGCTACAGGAAAAAGAATTTGGCAAATACTACAGGCAAAGAAATAAATTATACTAGCACTGTCAGATAATAGAACTAAAAATATTAAAACAGTGACTGCTGTTTAAACAGTACTTTGTTATAAATCTACTGATTTCTAGTGCCATACTACAGCACTTGTTTTAACGATTTCCTCGCCAATCATTATTTGGACAGTGGAAAACAACTTTCAGTAGTGTGACCCATTCAAATGTAACAGGAACATGACATGATTTTGCTGGATTGGATGCTGCCTTGCAGAGCAACACACTGGATTCATGTCCCTGTATGGGGCCAGGGATGCCACATTCCCAGAGATAACAATGCAACATTATAAATGCTACTTCTAACAGTGCCTCTTAAAAGCAAACTGCTTTCACCAGGACCATGTCAAGCTGTACTTAGCACACGGGTAAGTGGTTTATACATGCTTATTTTGGAAAGTGAACGGTGATTGTCAATACATTTCGCTTCTGAAAGGAAACAACACAAACTATCTCTTCTACAAGCTGACAGCTCTCGGTACGCAGCTGCGTTATGGTCTCCACACGACAATGAATCTGATCCATCTGCCCACCAGCACTCCATCGTAACAGAGAGCACTCCTAACAGAAAACTTACATGGTGGTTACTGTCAGCTGGTTCCTTCACAATTTTCTGAAATACATTCGACTTTGTAGGTCCATTACTGTTCAGAAGTAGAGGCCTACATTAGAAAGAGTAAAGGAAGAAGGCCATATCAAACCCATACTTCGGTAATTAGTCAGCAAAGCCTGTCAGTTTATCAAGTGGACAGAAAGTTTTCAAAACCATATTTACCTCTTGCGTTTTAGGCTCACTAGTTGGTTGTTCTGCACCAAGGTAACAATGAATTGTACAATCTGTAAGGGAGAGAACACTGTTGTTGGTTGCTCTACTTTTGTAGATTTTGTAACCGTTTCTCTTGAGTAACCAACATCTTATAGCAAAATAGGCCAATAATGAAATGTATACATAAACAGTAAAACACTTCCTTTGTATAATAACTTTTATGCAGAGCTGTTCAGAAAAACCTAAAAATCAAGGTAAAAATCAGGGCTGATAATATCTGAATAGTCATTAAACTGTTAAAGAAAAAAAAGGCTTTTCACATATAGCAGCTGGTAAGCTCCAGCTTTTGCACATCATACAATACACAGAACGACATGCCGCAACTCAAATAATAAAATGAATTCTAATCAGCAATGAAAAAATGCATATAGGGATGTGGACCATATAGATAACCTGTATCTGTAAATACTGGTTCTTCTGAAAGGCATTTTTGAAAGATTCAGAAAAAAATTACATGTACAATTAACAGTACTCATCAGCTGTCTTTCCTTTTGAAATGTTAGCCTTCCTTCACTTATGTTTTAAGTCTAAGGCTTTAATGTATGTATCTGGCTTGAAGAAACTGGGGAAAAAAACCAAAAATCAGTAAGTCTCTGCTGCAAGGCTACTTGCAGTGATGCCCTTTCTGGTATGTTAAAAAAATAGATATATAAACTCTACACACTTACATCAGTTTTAGTAGATCATAAATCTAACTGTTTAATAATTGAAGTAAACGTATTATCAATAGGTTCTACTCAATTATCTATTCCTCTGGTAACTAGGAATATATGGTCAGTGGGTCATTTAAGTGGGGCAGCACTGACCTTCCAATAAACAATCCTGTAATTCCTGCAGTGAGAAAGCTTCTCCCAAGATCAGCTGACACAAAGAATTAGACATCTGATTCCCAACCCAATAAAAAATGGATGAACCATATTAATGGTAACTTAATGACTGACGTAGGATGCTCTTGAGCCTCTTTCTCTGAAAAGGTTACAAGAGTTTGGCCTTATTTCCTGCTTATGCAATAAAATATCCTGAATGTTTGTATCACTAGGGTTTGTTCATCATAACCCTGCTGTTTTTTCTATTAAAGAGAGATCTGACATTCTAAAAAGATGAGGGCAAAGCAAGGTAACATGGCAAAGCATTCTTACTTCCGAAGCACTCACTCAAGCACACGCAACACCTGAATGAAGCCTTACCTTTCGAATAACCTGCTGCTGTTGCAAGTGTTTTGCTCTCAGTTCTGACACTTCCCTCCAAAGGGATTCATTCTCTCTGTTTAAAAAGGATGATTTAAAAGTCACACTAAAACTAGCTATTGATTTTTGTTGAAGATCATTTGGCTTCATTAAAACTCTTGGAAATGTGTTTCTAGATTGGGGGTTGGTGTGGGAGTGTCACACAGGCAGCAAGCAGCCTTGAAAAGTAACTATGAAACAGAGACCCAAACAAAACAAATAGCCTGCAGAGAATTTCCATCTGCTTTAAAGGAAAAAAATCCCAAATTTGGCAATAATCATTACCCATACATTCAGCAGTTAAAATTTAACTATCAGCACTTACCAGTTACCTCTATTAGCTCCAGTAAACAGGCATGTTAGGTGATAAAAATTAAAAGGAGCATGTCAGAGGTAGCAGGTTTCATGAAATATTGCCATTTTAGAAACCTTGTCCCTTCCAGTACTCACAGGACTCCAGTTACTGGGACAGTATAAAAATGCCCAACTGTAACCACGAGCCTTCTTGTTTCCAACAGTGTATGCCATATTAAGAGGCAGATAATGAGAAGCAAAAGCTCCAACGAGTATCAGCAGACAAGTACCACCCTCCTCTCTTTTGTAGTTCAGTTTTCAACACAAAGAAGCAAACTCCTCTGGTGTTTGGGTTTTTAGGAAACCTTAAACTAAGTTTTCAGAAACAGCAGCTCATATGCAGTATGATGCAGGGTACTACTTGTTCCTCAAACTGCTCCTATGTCCAACGTAAAATTTTAAAAGTACAGTTCCATCACAAAATTAACAGCTGAAGTCAGGGATTCTGAACTTTCTCAACTTTTTCACTAGCTTTATCAACATGTTTTGTAGGACCAGGTCTTCTGATTTAGCTCCAGTTTCTACCTAAATCACTTTAAACTGGTGGGATAACAATATCGATATCATCCAAGACCAATATCTATGTCCTCATCTCTACAAATAGCTCATTAGCAGCTGGCTGCCATTTCAGTCAAAGCCAGTCCTGGACTGGGCAGTGGTTTTGACCTGATGGCCTTCCTGAGGTTCCTTCCAATCCAAATTTGTCTAGGATTTCAAAGGGCAAATATGATTTTTACTCTAGACTGGCCAGATTCTAACAAAGACTATGCCTAAGCAAAAGAAGTTTGCCTCTGAATATTCTACCACTCAAGTCACTAGAACTGAAGTTTAGAAATGAGAGAATTTACTTCTTAAAACCTGAACTAATTGGTGACCTCTGCCATAGAGGTACACTGTCATGAGACCTTCTACTAGAAAAAGAAGAAACTCTATTAGAGTTTCTATTGAGGTGAGGCGACTTATAGTGCATGACCTTATGCTCATGTATCTTGCCTGTATCTACATATTCTAAAGGATTAAGTAACTTACACACAAGTAAGTACTAGACACACATCTCTCCCACTGATAAATAAAAATAAATCATAATTTCTAAGCAGGCAATAATGAATTTCTTGAAGACAAAAACGAGCAAACTTTATAGTAAGAGCTGATTTAAATATTCAGACTTAGCATCTATATGGAACTATTATTAAATAGTGTTATTTAATTGCCTACTACAAAACAGTTCTGCAAATACCAACACTGCTCACTACTTTTAATAACATCAGAAAAATACTATTTTAAAGCAATTTTTCTATTGAAATTTATGTTCCTAAAGCAATAACTGAAATTAGGCAACCAGAAATCAAAAGACACCTACAATTAGGTCTTTGTCCAGTATCTAGTATCACAATAACTCAGCATTAAGGATCAGATAATAATGAAGCAACTTACCTCTTCAAAACAGACAGCTGAGATTCAATAGTCGTTTGTTTAATCTGCACCTTTTGAGCACTGCATATTATTTTAGAGAGATCTTCCTGACGTATCTTGTTCTCTTCAGGTCTTGAAGAAGAAACCTTCAAAATATTTAAAATTCAGAAACAACACTTCCCTTAACTCATGCTTAACTACGATTCTCTTTTGGTGATCAAATATATTTTCTTGTTAATGCTGAAAAAATATGCACTTAATTTAATAACCAAGCATCCAGAAAAACCCCCAAACCAGAAACACAGCTGTCACCACATTAGCTTTAGCTGTTACAAACATTTGTGTACACTCAAGACTGCTCTGGCATTTTCCCAAGCGCTCTACCTCATCGTAACTGCATCACAATAACCTGGTAATTTAACAAGTACATTGCTCTGTGCTGCTTTTGGCTGGCAAGGGGTAATCTTCTTCAGAGCAGCAAATACGGGGCCGTGTTTTGGACTTGTGCAGTTGTGCTGCAGTGCTGGCAATACAGAAATGGCTTTGTTACTGCTGAGCACTGCTTACACATAGAGCCAAGGGCTCTTCTGCTTCTCACCTCACTCCACCAGCCAGGTGGCTGGGGCTGCACGAAACACTGAGAGGGCACACACACAGCGGGGACAACTATCCCCACTTCATACCATATGGTGTCATGCTTAGCATGTAAAACTGGGGGAAAGAAGAAGGAAGTGGGGGGGATGTTCAGAAAGATGGCATTTGTCTTCCCAAGTCACCACGACGTGTGATGCAGCCCTGCTTTCTTGGGGATGGCTGAACACCGGCCTGCCCATGGGGAGTGGTAAATGAATTCCTGGTTTGGCTTTGCCTGTGTGTGTAGGATTTGCTTTATTTATTAAACTGCCTTCATCTCAACCCATGAGTCTTCTCACTTTTACTCTCCCAGTTCACTCCCACAGCTTGACATGGGGGGAGGGAGCGAGCGGCTGTGTGGGGCTGAGCTGCTGGCTGGGGTTAACCATGACATCCATTTTAAATCGCCGCATTTCCATTTGCCATCTATATCCGCTTCACTCAATAACAGCATATTTCAGAGGCATAATGAATGTGTTTATAGGTTTGCCTTATTCTCTTGAGTCTAATGCTTATAGTAGCTTCGCTCTGAAACAAGCTACACAAATGAGCAGTTTCTTATATTGCTGATGGTAAAGTCAAAGCATGCTCTGCACTTCTAATACTCATCTGCAAACTGTCATATTGCATAACTCACACTTTTTTGCCACCTGCGAAACTTTACAATAATGACAGCAAAGTAGATGAAAAAGCCTTGTCAAATCCCCCAAAATATCTTTAAACAAGCTCAAGGTACAAATGAAAGCAGGGCAGCTTGCTTCCATAAACTGAACTTATTTGCACTCACAATCCCGCAGTTAAACTTGACATGAACTTAGCCATTCGTCAATACTTAATCGTACAGGTTTTCCACATACTGAATTTTCACTAACCTTCCTTTTAATGTGTTCCAGCAAATCCTCCCGGCCCTGCCTAAAATATGCATGCCGAAACTCTACTGGACCGTCTCGCTCCAGTTTGACAATTCCAGAATCAACATGGACGACTTTACGGAAGCCATCTTTAAAAAAAAACAAAAGAAAAGAAAAACCTCAAAATCCACATTAAGAACTTCAAAGTATGCTGTCCCAACTATCCTGTTACCAGTGTTGAGGATAAGACAGTATCCTACTTGCAGAGAACACAAGGACACTGATCAAAGGAAATTATAACTTAACTTTTATGCACAGGATTTAGAACTGTGCTAGAATGCAAAAATCCAGGAACTTACACATGTTTAACTGCCTGACAAAGCTTGCCATGTTGTTATGCTTGAAGTACTTGGGGAGAATCTCTTTTGCAAATCTCTGTTCATCCAACACCAGGAAACTCTTTCCATTCTAAAATGAGAGAGACACATTAAGCTACTTAAAAACCATAGCAGAAAACAGACTGGGCTTTTAGAATTAATCACCAGATTGGAATGTTTCCTCCGTGCACGCAGTACATTACTGATCTGCTTGCCTACAATTTTCCAAAACAAAAAGTGTACAAACCTTGGAGGTGCAAAGCAACTGAGTACTATCAGTTTACATCATTACCTGTATCTGAAGGGCAACACCTCTATTATTACACACTGCCTTGTCAAGATATGAAATAGTTGTTTACCAGTAATTATCACAGTTTCACTACAGGACAGTATTATCAGTTTTGAATGTAGTTTTGAAGTCCTGGTGCTGCCTTGGAAGGCTGACCTGGAACAGAGACTAGACAGAGTAAAGGATAAAAATAGGTATTTACTAAAAGCCCTCAGTGGATACACCTTGGACAGTGCAAGAGCCCAGGCAGGGCTGCACCCAAGATGAACCCAAAATGGTCACAAAATGGATGACCTGTCAAAAGGTCTCACATTTTTCTAAGTTTTGGTGCATTAGCACATGGGAGCTAATTGCCCAATTAAAGCCCCAGCTCAGGAAGCTCCATTCTCCTTGTTTTTCCCTCTTCACTTTACCATGGTTTATACTTTTTGGGCCTGAAATCTGCATCAGTTGTCCTTGGTCCCAAACTAGGGAAGGAATTGTTTTGTCTACCCACTCTGTGAACAAAGCTTACCACCACCCAACATGAAACCCAGAACCACACTAAAATAACAGACTCTGAAAGATACAGAAGCTAAACTTAAGGCATCACTTGGTAATGAATCTTAACAAAGAACCTGAGCAAGGAGAAAATACCAACAACCAGCTGACAGTCCTATCTGCTTTTCAGTACAAAAGCATGATTGGCTTGATAAGACTCGGAAAACAGATGGAGCTGTCAAAGAGGTGAAGGTGTCCACTGGGTTTTGGAGTTACTAAAAAGGTAGCCACCTAAAGCAAGATTCCCCCTTTGGAATGCCAATTGTGAAGGAAGACTGATCTTTTACTTAATCCACAGGCTTTACTAAAATAGAAGGATCAGCTCTTTGTTCTTCAATGACTGCACTCCATTTAACTGCAGGGCAAGTAATTGGCAGAATGCAAATTACCTTCTTCAAAATGGTCAGCTTTTGTCTACACATCCACAACACTCTCACCCCTCACCCCGTAGTTAATAAAAGTCTTATCTTCAACAAATGTCAACACTTCTCCTGCATCTTCTTAAGAGGCCATTTTAGTTTAATGAGTCACTTTTCTTATCCTCAAATGCCAGCAGTTCTATGATCCCAAGAAGTTTAAAGAACCAACTGTAAGACCATATGAAGGTCCTTGTCCAAAGGCGTGTGTCCCTATTCCAGCTAGGATAAATTATTTTTTTCTTAGTAGCTGGTAGAGCGTTGAGATTTGGATTCAGTGAGAAAATCATGTTGATAGTAAGTTGATGTTTTAGTTGTTGCTGAGCTGTGCTTACCCTAAGTCAAGGTCCTTTCAGCTTCCCGCAAGCAGGGGCACAAGAAGTTGGGAGGGTGCACGGCCAGGACAGCTGACCCAAACAAGGCGAAGGGATATTCCATACCAGAGATCATCATGCCCAATATATAAACTGCTTTCAGATGGGCTGGGTACTGGCCTGCAGGTGGTAAGCAATTGTACTGGCAATATTTTCTTTCTCTTGTGTTTTCTTTCTACTTTATCACTGTTATCATACACTTTACTATATTTCAGTTTTAAATGGTTATCTCAACTCACAAGTTTTATTTTCTCTAACAGGGTTCAGGGAACTGAGCAAGTGGCTGACTTGTACTTGGTTGACAGTGGGGGTTAAGCCACAACAGCTTGTTCCTGCACATCAGCCGGGGGCATCAGAAACAGGATGTGACAAATGGCTCTACACTGGACGAGTTAGGTGCTTACCACCGAGAGGAACACAGGAAGATGAAAACTTCCAGTAATGCATACCTATCTCCCGCTGAGAATCAATCAGTGGAAGAAAAAGGGGAAGCAAAAGAAATGGCAAGAACAGACTATTTTAGCCAATGCTGCGTGTGAAATTCACAAACTGAAGGTGCTGAACCAAATGACACTACAATGACCTGAGACACCAACAGACAACTTCCAGTGGGGCCTCACTTTATCATCACTTTGATACTGTCCAGGCCTAGCACACGAAAATCTGGGAAGCATATCCACAAGCTCTTGTTGCCCTGGCAGTCATTTACAGAAAAGCTGTACAGACATAAAGGCCTGTAAGCTTCGCTACACAGCTAAATACAATTGTCAACTCCTAGTGCCAGTGACTACAGCATACAGCAGTCTTACAAGTGCTTCCTTTGGTACTCCTCATCCATATCACAAGTAATCCCAGTATTTTCCCCCCCCTCACAAGAACTGCTGGTTCCATATAATATCACCTGTGATGGGTGGATCTTCCCTCCTAGAAACAGCCTTGCAGAATCTCAAACAATTATTTTTACTGTTAATTAAAAAAATAACTCAAGGATACCTAAAAAGTATTGGTGCGTTTACTTAAGATAAACATAAGCAACAGATTTGGAAATTGTCCATTAACAGCATAAGACAGCAGAACCAGCATTTTTTTGATGTAGACATCAATCTTCATACAGCCTTTATCTCTTCTCCCCAACCCCCAAAAGAAAAAAAAAGAAAAAAAAAAACAAGAAAAGCTGCTGTAATCTACTGAGGCCTCCTACTTTCCTCGTTGGCAAGTTCTGGCTGAAGATACTGGGGCAAACAATTTTCAGTAAAACATTTAAGACATTTCATTACTTCCCAAGTATTTAAAATATGGAGCTCTCAGCTTAACTCAACCCCACTCAAAGATATGTATACTATTTGAGAACAAGATTTTATTGAAAACAGCATATAAGGGAAAAAATGAAGTAACTATTGTTAAAATACGTGCTTAGCTTTTACCACAACTGTCAATGGCGCTCACTGTAGCAACCTGCCAGCCCTTCGCTGCACCGTAAGAAGGCCGGTGCCCGATTCGACTTCCCCCGTGGCCCATCCCGTTTCCCGCCACCCCAGCGGGTGGACACGGAGCCCGGGAAACCCCCGGCCATCCCCCACGTGTCCGCTCCGCACCGCCCCTGCGGGATCCGGCCCCGCGGGCAGCGAACGGCGGCAGACCTGCGCACGCCGCTCTCCCCGCCGTGCCCGGGAGCCCAGGACGAGCTCTGCTAGCGGGGAAATGCCCGCCGCAGCTCCCCGCTCCCCGCACGGCAGCACGCCCCGGCCGCCGGGCCCCCTTCGCGCCC
>VWZN01020024.1:130235-141544 GCA_013396955.1 Regulus satrapa | reverse complement strand
AAAAAAAAAAAAGAAAAAAATAAAGAAAAAAAAAAAAAAAAAAAAAAAAAAAAAAAAAAAAACAAAAAAAAACCAAAAAAAACCCCCAGAAAACCAAAACTGCCCAACATCAAAACCCAACGACAAAACCTTTTTTGCTGTGTTAGGGTAAATAAAAATATATATGAAACTTGTCACAATAGTTGGAATTTTGTTTTGCATTAGGATGCATCTGCTTGATGACTCAGACAATTTTTGCAGAAAGAAAATAGAATCACAGCAGGTTCTTCAAATGCATTTATAAAATGTTAGTAAAACATTTTTGCAGTGTTAACTTCAGCTTACATGTGTATGACATGCTCCTAAATTTTACTGCAACAAAAAAGAGAAAGTACCTATTAAAACTAAAGTGAAAGAACAGTGTGAGAAGTTATCATAAAGAGGAGAACACAAAAGTAGGAACAGATTAGACAGATCAGTAAGACAGGTCTCATCAAATACAAAGTAACCTATAATATATTAATAAATTATACAGTACACATGGTGTCCTGTAAGTGGAAACACTGCATTTTTCTGCAGAAAAAAAAAAAAAAAAAAGAGGAACAGTTATTTGACTGACATTTGGTTAACATTTGGTTAACAATGCGAGCCTTTGGACCAAAGCAAGTACTTTTTGTCCCAAGGGTATGTAAGGCTTTAAGGCAAAGCTTTAAGTACTGGGCTTTGAAGCTGTAAAGATTAATCCTGCCTATGCAACTAGTAATTGTCCTCAGTGCCTGGGCTCTGACATACTACATTGGACAAGATAATCAAGCAGATGTAATATATCTACAGTAAATCTGATAGAAATATAACTAAGACAAAGCAATGTATTTTTAGGGCTATGATGACAATCTTTTGCAAACTGTAAACTGTCAGATTTCAACATGTAGGAGCTTAATCTTTGCACAGGAAAACAATCAGCACCTACTCAGAGGAACAGAGATGCAGAGTAAGTAGTTCACTGAAGGCTAATCTATATGGAAGACAGAAGACTTTTAGTCTTGAAAAAGTCTTAAATACTTTAAAAGATCTTTAGTAGCTCTTCATTACTAGGAATTATTTGAAATAACCAAAGTAATGTAACATTTTAAATAATGCTAATAAATTCTAAAAATTGAGCTAATTATATATTTTCTTTCTTGCTCTGCACTTGTCAGAAAGCTTAGCACAACTTTCAAAACCTCATATTGCCTTTCCTGCCAGTGGAGTTGATGAGCTAGTAATAAAAATGTCCAGAATGGTACACTGTTAATCAAAAAACTTAGGCCTCATATTTGAGGTCTGGTTTAATAAACCTATTCTGTTTTCAGTCTTTTGAGTCAAAAGAACATATTCAGGTTTGTACAGTTTAGTTTCTTAGAACAAGCAAACAAACAAACGCAAACCAAAACAAGAAACAAAGAACACCATTCAATCCAGTAATATGTTCATACAATTGCATTCAATTTTTCATTCCTATCTCTTGCCTTAGAAGACAAAAAGCAAACTAGTTCTCACCTTTCCAATGTGAAGTTACTAGACTGTGTTTTCAGACTTCTTGACATTATAACCCAATTCTAGATGATTACTTCCACTTTGATTTAGTACTCTGATTGAGAATGATCGGGTAGAAGAACTGAGGGCTTTGGCTACTATCTTTTCACCTAAGAACACACAGAGTACTTAGCTATTTTAGAAACCAATATGTTGTTTAAAAAGAATCATCTGTGTGACATCATTACGCAAACTGACCAAAAGGTAAGCGGTAGCCTCAAAAAAAGACTGTCATTTTTCCATATGAATTAATTTTGTTCTGTTAATGTCCTTTCAAGAGTAGAATATGATTGACAAGAAAAGCTGGCATACATCTTTACCAAACTGTTTTTGTGGGCCTCAGTCAGAATCACTAAGTCTTTACCAGGGACACTGTGATGCCTTGAAATCACTGTCATGATATAGACCAAGAAAAAGATGGCAGGCAAAGTATGTCTGAACCGTAAGGAGATGCTGAAGGTGGCTAAACATAGCAATAATCTCAGGGGGCTGAGCTTAAAGGACAGATCTGATTTGCAGTGTCCAAAATCAATCCTAGGACTGCAGTTTTAGTACAATTTGTTAATTTAAAACAGAACAGATTTTGGGTTTTGGCTCTCACTGCTATGGAGATTTTTCCATACAAATTCTATGAAAATAAATCTGAATTAAATTTATTTCTAGGTTTCTTTCTGTCAAGGCAGAAAATAAAAGCAAAGCAAACTTTTTTTTTTTAAAACACATGCCCCAAGGGAGTCTACTTAAACTAAAGGGATATGACATAAAGGCAATTTGAAATGAAAATCTTTCTGGGTAACAGGCATTTTCAAATTAGCCTTTCTGGGTAAAACGTAAGCGTGTTTTCTACGGGTGCCTCTAGGTGGTGCTAACGCTATTCCAGTGTTAAAATCAGTTTTAGGAAACGTTTCAAGCACCGGCGAAAAACTTCTGCCCACAGCTTTTGAGGGAGGTGCATCTATGCAACAGACCGCATATTGATGATTTGCAACTAAGGAGAATTCACACAATTAATTTCTGATAAATGAATCAAATAACCTTTAAAGGTCTTGTTCAAAACCACAGAAGCTTATTGTTTCAGAAACGGAGTTGAACACCCAGCTTTGAGCAAATGTCAAATCAAAGAGCTGCAGCATGCTGGATATTAGTTTGCTAGCTGTGTGGAGCACCGTCTTACACAAGCACTAATCTAATGACTGACCTACAGCTTGCAGTTTTGTTTTTGCCAGAAAGTAGGATAGAGTAATTCTCACATTGTAGGATCTGTGGTGCTAGAGCCATAGCTCTGTCTACCAACGTTTTTAAGGCCATTGGGAAGGCAAGTCCCTGCAAACCTTTAAGTATTTCAGTGAAAAAAGCAAGGCAAAACTCTCTTATCGGAAGAGATTTGTGCACAGTGTGCAGAAAATGGAAGAAGTCTTTTACGTCTGTGGTAAACGGACGCTGTTCTTTCATACTAAATGAGACATGATTATTCATTCAGACGTGTTTCCTTTGGACTGTAGTGTAAAATTTCTACATAGTTCAGGATACTTTTTCATCCTCCTGCCTCATTCACACATACTTCCCTTGGCAGCTAGGATACTTGGCATTCTGATGCTTACTTAATGGCTTTTGGATACCAAAAAGTAGGAACTCGCTTCTGAGTAGCTGTTGTTGGCTGATAATTTTCTTTTTTAGCATTACTGTCTCCAGTTACAGTTACAGGTTGTCCTGTAACTCACCTCAATGCTTTAGTAAATTAAAAGGAAATCTCTTCAAAGAAGCGTCTCAATTGTGAGATAGTAGGTGGGCTGCGCAGCCTGGTGGGAGAGGAGACAGCTGGGTGGTAGAGATGTGCCTTAAACTCGCTCCAATCCAGCACCAGCCAGGAAGTGCTTTGTACTTGGTGCTGTGCCTGGTGGAGTGCAGCATGAACAGGCTGTGAACCCGCTCCCTTCCTGGCATGCATCTGTTTCAGGTCAGGTCACAAAAGGACCTTATGCATTCACCAGGGAACTTGGCAGTGCATAGCACAGAGCAAGTTCTGGTATCACTGTGGTCATTCAGAAATTTCTCCAAATTTTTCGATAAGGTTTGTTCAACCATGGGTAACCAACTCTGTTGACCTACAAATTGCATGTGTGTTTATGTGACTGAAAACAAAAGACATGAACTAATGAAAGTTCAGAGAAACTCTGGGAATTTGTTTCTGGGCAAAATGAGAAATTTCTCATTTTCCTGAAGCCCCAGGATGGGGTGGGTGCAGGCAAGGGATGTTGGCATGCATATGGTCAGCAGTTGAGGCCACGCCATCAGTAATGTTTGTTGAATTTCCTACAGCAGATGATCCCTGTGATTTCGTGAACACTGAAAGGAAAATTATTATAACCAGAAGAACAAGTATTTAATTTTGCTGTGGTGGGGCTCATTCACTTAAACTTGCCTCTTCCTTTGCTTTTCTTGATTCTATTATTTTCACAAATGTGTTGTCCTAGGGCATCCCATCCATTCCACCATACATTTGTCATCCCTTAGGAATCTCTTTTGGATTAGGCGTTGTGCACTGTTGGAACAATAGGACTCAAGGACAGACAGTGCCTTGCAGGGTTGATCCTTTAATTTGTAGTGCAACACAGACATGTGCAATCAGCATGGGCCTGAGTGTGGTGAGCTAACCACATAGGTAATACAAATTACTCACTGCTTATGGGTAATTAACCTGCTAATTATTCACAAAACATTTTGCTCTGTGGCAGACTTGTAAGTTGACAGGAATCACCCAAGCTGAAAGAAACCTTTAAAAAAATCTTTTTACCGTTGCCTCACTTCATGTCAAATCACATAATCACTCAGAAGAACGTTTTTGTATATACAATGAGGTAATAGTGAAAAAAGAAACTCCTTCCTTCCACATGAATGCCAGCTGTCTTTTCAAGTAACCAGAGATACTCATCTATGTGAGGAATAAAGGGGTACAAAGAATGTGCCTTTGAAGACCCTGTACCTGTTCCTATTTCCGATTTTAGTATTTGGATACATTTTAGATAAGATCACTTTTAGATAACACCAGAAACGTAAATTGTGATTCTAATCTTTGATTCCTCAGCTTTTAAATTTTGTTAAATGAGAGAGTTTCTTAATGTTTGCATTTTCTCTAGAGTTTTTTTTTTTTTTTCTCATAATATTCTACAAAAGGTAACCTGTATGCCTTCTATCAGTGCATTCTTAGTACAAAATTGATGGTGAGTACCTGAATCTGCCATAGTAATGAACAAAGTAAGTATAGAGCTGTGTCAAATATTGTGATCTATGCTGCGTTCCTGGCTGTGGGATCTTTGAGAGTGTTTGAGGCAGTCAGGTCTTGTTTTCTTAGGGCTTCAGAATACAGTGGTGACAGCTGTTTCCAGTGGTATTGGGCTTGCTGGGGCTTCATTTTTGTCCTCATCTCAAGAGGAAACAGACTTCTGTCTAACCATCTCTCTTCTCCTCTCTGCTTGGATACAAACACTGTATCCAAAGATTCCTGGCAGCTTTTTTTTTAAGACTAAGGACACCCTAAACAGCCAGGCCTTTTCCATTACTTTCCCAGAATTGCCATGTTTTCTCTCTACTCTTCTCCAATATGGAGCACTTTCTCTAGTCCTGTTGCAGCCTTTTAGTAGAAAGAAGGACCAGTGATACTATGAGCTGTTTTGAAACCCCCACCTTTAGGTTTATAAAGTAGATGGCATTATTATCTCAAATATGACACTGCTTGAAAAATAGCTGTGCTTTGAAAAACTCCATTCTTTCCCTTAAATGACAGGATGCGAATATTTCTGAAGGTTTCTAGACACTGAAATGTTGTATGCACTGTAACTAAGCTATAAGAATAACACAAAAGCTCCTTTTCAAAAGGACAAATGGAGGACAGGGCAAAAGCCTTTTAAGATTTGTTACTTCATACTAAACCATTTGTCCATCATTCTTTTGTTGCCTTTGAAAATGGCTTTTGTTCTGATGTGCAGGAGTAGCAGCACTCGTATCATAATGCCCTTGAGCAGTTGTGAGTTGCAGTGAATTGCCTGCCACAGGGAGAAAAAACATCTTTCAAGATTATGTGCTTATTATGTTTCTTGTGGCAGTGTAAAAAGTACTAAAATTAGAAAAAGTATCCCGAATGCACTGGAAGTATGTGCCTGCATTATATGATGTTTTGGTATATCAGGCAAGTGATGGGAATCATTAAATATGGGTTTGTTAAATTCATGCTGATTGAATGGCAATTGCCTTTTATGAAAACATATATTTTAAAGTGTTTTCCTTTACCATAGATTTTTAATTGCTCTTCAATTAGTGATTGAATAAGAAAATTTCAGAACAAGAAAATTTCAGAATAATCACCTCTGTGTGTCAGAGAATTCGGCACCTGATTGGGGCAATAGAGCTACATGGGCTCCATGAATCAGAAGGCTAAAAATGATTATTTATCTATATATAGATTATTTATCTATATGCAAGAGCAGAGAAGCAACAAGCAGCATACATGCAAGCAAGCCAGACGAGCAATCCTGTCTGTCCAAAACATCCAGACTATATTGATAAGGCAGAATCCTGTACTAAGTATAGATTGGCTAACCTCTATAAACATCAGGATGTTATGAAGAATTCTCCAAGCATTCTCAAAACAATCTCAGGGCCAAGTGTTTGGCCCATGCTGTAGTCAATATCTGTGTTTTCTTCTCATTGCCAAAAGGATTTCCAGATATGAAATGGAACTGCATTTTAACTCTCATTTTAATCCTGTCATTCAGGTATTTTGTATATTTGTTTTTTTACCCTGTGCTTTGCTCTTTGTATCAGGCATTCAGGTAAGGAAAGGATTTTGGCCTACTGTCTTTTTTCTTTTTAATAAACAGGGCAGGAGCCAATATGATAACTGATGTTAAGAATGTAGATATTCACAATAGAAATATTACAACTGACATGAATTAGAGTGTCTATATAAAAATATCAGTAAAATTAATTTTAAAACCCCTAAAATCAAGAAGAAAGAATAAGAGAATTGCACATGTGGATGGCATCCAGATTAGCAGCTGGTAAGTACATATACTTCCATATCCTCAAGTCATTGCAAGAAGGAAAGTGAAGGTCAGGCTAAGATAAAGGACAGGCTACATGTGGAAATGGAATCCAAAGACTAATGAGAAAATCATCAGTGTTACCTGATGACTTACAGGAGTGCTACTTGGTGGAAAAGACAAAATACCAGCATTCCTGTCAAGCCCTAACAGGCACAAAAGGCAAATCAGGGAACCAGCATATGCTTGCCAGTCTAAGGCAGGTGATATCATGTATAGCTAGTGTCTCTTGTCTTGTCACTGAAGTGTCCCTAGCCAGACTGTTTGAACAAGAAAATGGGGGTGCGGGAGAATCCATGCGAGTGAAATCAATTTTTTTCAGTTACCATTGGTTGTTATGAAGCTTATTATGGTATGCTGAGCTTTGTGCAACAAGAGTATTGCAAAAAGCCTAACTAGTTTGTAGCTATACTCAGATCTGTAGATATCCAAAAGGCAAATGAAGAAGAGAAAATATTATGCACAGTTATATTATTATATAGTTATATTTGTTAATTAATTTTCCTTACATATAATGTGAGCTTTGTAAACACTGATGTAAACTTTTCAGATGCTTTCTGTGTTAGATACAAGTTATCCCAGGATATCACACTGCCCATTAGGATGGTGCTGAAGCAAAATAGAGATTGGGATCCAAAAGTCTAAAAGATCTTTTCACTTCATATTTGGTAAGATTTTCAAGCCTAGTCCATTCTGTTTCACTTAATTTCTTTGATTGTATCCTTTGCTTGTATTCATGCCACAAAGATCATAAAAAATACTGTAAACTTCACCGTTTAGCATGCCAGAAACTGAAGGTGAAGCACAATAGCAGTTTGTGAGTCTATCAAAGAATTCACAAGAAATCAAAGAGCCAAGTCATCTGATAGCTTACACCATATACCCAGCACAAGTCTGCTGTGCATGTCCTAGACATGCTTTTCACCAAGCTACTAAGGGAGTGCAAAATTTTTTGGTAAATATTAGAACAGTAAGTAAATCTGAATCATAGAAAATGTGTTTATTTAGACTACTCTGAGAACTTCTTCAAAGAAGTTGTTGTCAGTAGCAGTTTGCAATTGCCAGGTGTACTGGGTTTGATTTTATTGAATTGCCAGATGATGAGAAAAAAGTCACACCAATGGTCTCACCATTCTTTCGTTTATCCAGTATTTGACACAGAGTAAGTAGGCAGGACGGGAAAGCTAGAAACTAATTTCTGCAGGGAAGCAATCGTTTGTTATCTTTTTGATATTTTCTTCCCTCCTTCAAAATGCAGATGAAAGAAAAAGATACCAATTTGGAATGCTTTGGGTTATATCTTGCTAGGTGGATGGCCAATTATTGTGAATAAGTTTGTCTGTTTTCAGAGATGGAAAACATTTCGCCTTTTACTGAGGCCAAAATGCAATCTTTATTTGATCTTCTTCATGGCATCTGACAATGAAGTTTAAAACGCAATATGGAGATAAAATGCCAAGCACAACCATATTACAGTGCACTTACTGACTTCTCTGTTGAATGCATAACAGCTAAAATTTTCTTTCCTTTTGTTTTGAGGAATTATATTACCTTCAGAGCAGTCATGCTCTGTTTTTGTGATTTATGACTTCTGTAGTGTGCAATGGCAATTCTTAGCAGAGTTCAGGAAGTTCAGCGGAACACTGTACAGAAGGGTACAGGTTTCTCATACAGAATAGTTTAAAAGAATGATCAAAGGATTTACTATCTGACATTTTTAGCATAGCTCATAGTACTTCAGTCTGTATTTCTTGCATCAAAACCATTACTTGTGATGGAGTGAAAATATTGGATAACCTAGGAGTTAATATTTGTACTATGGGGGAAATTAATGTCATATTACTGCTTATATCTACACCTACCTTAGCTGCTAACCCCTTGTGGAGAATAGAGCCGAGTAAATACTTACAGTGCAAGTAATCTGATTTATTTCAGATATAAGACTTTAGGAAGTAATGGGGTGTAGGTAAAAGGAACGCTGCTCAGTATTTACTTAACCCTGAGGTCTGTTGCCCACAGCATAAACTCTGTGGCAGTCATCTTCTCTTAGAAGAAGAGATTGCTGTCAGAGGTGCCCAATGACATTTCAATTGCCCTATGGCATCTCTGAAGCATTGGCCCAAGTGGAACAAATCCTATAGGATGCTATCCTGGACGGGCAACTGAGGCCAAGTGGGATATGTTAGGCCATTTAAAATGACATAACAGAATAAACTAATCCTTTTCTATTTATGTCAGTTTACTCTGCTTTTGAAGGATGCACTATATATTACCTCACCTTCTCTTCTAATTTTGTCTATCTTCCCTAACCACGGGTATTTTCTAATTCTCATTGTTCTTATTGCTCTGCTCTACACTCGATTGTTTTGAGTCTTCCTTGAATTTTGGTCAACAGATACATTTTATAGGAAAGCTCTTGATGTTGGATGGGAAGATCCCTTTGTAAATCTTGCAGTCTCTAATCCTAGTTAGAAATCTAGTGCGTTTTTTACCCTCTTTTAAATGTTTTTATAACAACAGCATGAAGTTATTAAATTGTGTTTAATTTGTTGTCCTTTATAACTTTCCCATCAATTTCAGCAGAACTGTGAGGTTTTCAGCAGCTTATAATTATATTGCAAATAAATTATTTTATAAAGTTTTTAATACCTGAATAACACTTTACTTTTTCTGAACAAAAACATGTTTTTGATCTAACATGATTTCAATCCCTTCTAGTTTAGTGTTACTAGTGTTTGTAAGTATAGACTATATTGTATCCCCAAGGTGGCTAATATGAATACAGAATGTATTGCATCCAGGGAAGATACTTACAGAACTTTAGTGTTTGTGTGGTAGGAACAGGTAGGAAATAGATGCTTTGCTAAAATCAGTTATTACATTGCCCTAGAAGAAAGAATGGTTTGAAACAATGCATTCTTGAAAAACTCCCAGTGTCCTCTTTTTCTGCTTGGTAGCAATCTTTTTTTTTTTTTTTTTTTTATTTTTTTTTTATTTTTTAATCTGAAACGGAACTGAAGTTGTGTTGAATCAAACCTTTATCTCCTTTTAAAGAGTGGCACTAGTTTTCATTTCTTAGGCCTCTGATGCCTCCTTCTTTCTCCAGGAATTCTCAGGAATAACAACTGATATGCTGGCATTTTAGAAGCAACTCTATAAGATCAAACATATTTGAATATATGTGATTGTTATGCTTATGTGATCATAATTTCTAGGCTATACTCTCCATCCCCTTTTCTTCCACTTTCTTGTACTGGGAGTTGCAGGCTTTGTCATTTCTCATCTTATCTACCAGACCTGTTGATCTGTGGTGTCTTTGATCTGATGATGGACACTTAATTGGGAGCCAGTCTGAACAGTATTACTAAACTTGATGCTTTCTGCTTACTATTGGAGTAAATAATATTACCTTTACATTCTTCTGTTTTCAGACCTCTTCTTTCTTTTTGTTACCTGGATAAGGAGACTCCCTTGCTAGTTGAGCAATGTTCGGTGCCCAAAACAGACAGTATTTGATGAATCCTGGATCCTGGACATCTTCTGCTTTTGCTCCTGTAGAAGGCAGAAACTCTTTCCTTCAGGCTCCTTACAGACAAACACAAATAAGGAGGTAAACCTGAAATGTTCAAGTTTTCAACTGGAGTTCCTGAAAGATAACAGGAGAAATTTGTTTACCTCAGAAGTGCACCCTGTTTGTATGTGTAGGGTTGTCCTAGGACTCACACTGCCATTCACTGCAGGCAGGAGGACAGGCTGAGAGCAAGAGTGAGAACAATGTTGGTCAAAATATAGGCAAAGAAATAATTTACAAATTAATCTAAGTATTAGGATACAGATTTCTGTATTGGGAAACACAGTTGAAAAAGACAGATATTTAAAACACCCTTTTTCAACATCCAGGCTAACAGACTCCAGGGTGGTCACAGCATCCATTTCATGTCATCATACCTGTTTGGATTGTTGTGAAAAACTCTACATGGAATTTTTGGGAGACCAAAAACTTCTGTTTCTTCTCAGTTCTGAAGTGCTGTGATTGCTATCTCTTTAGGAGTGACATCTGCTGCACTTGTCAAAATTGGGAGAAGCAGTAACTCAATATGCAAAAAGTGATGATCGCTATATTCAGGGAGAAAAAGTGTGAGAGGGGAGAGTTATGTTGACTGTAAATACAACAGACTTTTAAATATTAAAGATGGGGAAAACTGTGTAAGATGAGCTCTGAAGTCTGTGGAGAAGCACAGAATGCTCATCCAGGAATGGAGAATGTGGTTTCTGACGGTCAGAGTCTGGATGCTCTGCAGTAACCTGCTAGGACAAGTAACCCAGACCAAAACCCAAACTTCCTCGGATCAATTTTTGAAAAGAATGACATGGCAGGGTGTGATAGCAGATGTTTGGTTCCCAGGCTTCCTTTCCCAGCTTTGTCTTTTATTGGCTTGAAAAAATGAGGTGTTAAAGAGCATTGCATAGCTTCTTATTTTCTTCCCTCCACAGAATGGGGTTTTCATATTCATTAAATATAAGTGATTGTTTAGATAATTCCTTTCCAATGCAAGTTTCTTTTCTGGATTTTCAGTCCTGTCATCACAATCTTTCAGGTTTTCATAATGAGCAGCTGATGAATTTTTGTCTAGAACTTATTTTTGTGCAGAAAGT
>VWZN01020024.1:91375-118447 GCA_013396955.1 Regulus satrapa | reverse complement strand
AAAAAAAAAAAAAAGTGTTTTCACTAACTTAGACTCAGAGCATCTTCCTTTAGCATGCTGGTCAAATACCTTTCTCCCTTTGCTTTGAGGCAGCCCACTATTTTTTAAAGAATGGCAAACCAGAGCCATTATAAGTAATTTGAGTCTTGCCCCTAGGATCTTGCTTTTATTGAAATATCATTGTGGTAATTTTAAAAAGTAACACTGATGGTAAAAGGTCAGTGCATTAACTCTTTTAAAAAGTTGTCATTTGTCCTGTGAGTGTCAGTTATGGTCTGTGGTAATTTTATTTTCAAATAGAAAGAAGGCAAGGTGTCCTGTGAAGGTGTTAGGTCACTGGTCCTCCTCTTAATTTTCCTGTCAATAAACAAGGAGAAAAAGAAAAACTACTTCATTGGAGCAGTTCGTCACCAGCAACGTGCCCTCCACAGCTTGGCTCAGAGGACATTCTAGGAATGGCCCAGAAGACAGCAATCAGATATGCTGGGGTTGGAGAAAAGGTACTCAACACACTGAGTAGCCAAGCCTGGAAACAATATATGAAGGTTCTTGCATTGTTCCTAGAGCAGGTGTGTTGAAAAACCTCTGTTGATAGATCTCTAAACTGCTTGCAAACCAATCCACTTTTAAAAGCATTAAAAGTTATCACTGCTGGACGTGCTTAAACTCTGAACCAATCACAGGAGAAACATAAAAATGTTTGGGAATTAACTGCAATAGGGAAAAAAATCAAATTACACCTTCCTATATGTAGTCTCCCTTCTGAGCTGGTATAGTGAGCAGTTGTGTAGTATTGAAAGAAGCTCTCTAAATATTTCTAAATTACGTGATAACTAGTTTTGGTGGGTTTTTTTGGGGTTTTGTTTTTTTGGGGTTTTTTTTGGTTTTTTTTTTGAGAAATTTCTTCTTCATGTCTCTTTCTAAGTAAGTGCAGTTTCAGCTGTGTGCTTGTCAGGTATACTTTCAGGCACATCAAACTAAAATAAGATACAATATATGCACACACCACTTGTGTATTTTGGTTTCTATATGAATTAAAATCACACATGGTTTTTCTATGTACCAGGTAACAACTGCCAAAAAAGATGCTTTACTCTAAAGTAGAGGTTGCTTTATGTTCTTACGGCACTAATAGTACAGGCAGACAGAATTGAGTTATCATCCTACAGCAAAAAGGGGCATGCTTCCCCTGGGGTAAGCTTTACTGCATCATAAGAAAACCACCCTTCTTTCTAGGCCGTTAATTCTTGTTGAAGTCTGGCATGCCATTACAAGATTAATTTATAATCTTTCAGAGACATGCATAAGGCAGGATGCCAATATATAATTAGATGGATTTTATTCTCTGTCATCATGAGCTTTACTTGGTAAAAATGTCTGCTTCTAAGAGAGATAAGAAACTCTTTTGGAAGCAGAGTAGAGCACCACCTAATCCCACTTCCCATCCTTGGTGTACACTAGTCCATTTTCAGTGAGACGTGGACAAAGAGGCCAAAGCTCAGAAGCTGATCTGTTACAAGGCTGAATGTGTGGCCTTACTGGTTTTGCTTAACTTGACTGTACTACCTCCTTATGAACTAAATCTCAAAAGACTTTGCAGTTTGGTTCATCTTGAACAACACAGAATTAGCATCTGATAAAGTTGCAGCTGCCCAGAATGTGCTGATATAAAAGACCCATAATTTTGTCTGTCGGAATGAAATCAGACCACTGTGTTTGTGTACTTCCAGTTTTGGAGCTAAATGGAGCTGAAGGACAATGAGGATCAAGCATAGCAGAGGAGGAAATCTTAACAGACAGGTCTAGCAACCATGATGATTTGGGAAAATGTTTGTTTTAGTGCTTAACAGAGAAGGTGAATCATGGGAAGAAGTGTGTTTGGAGAATGTCCAACACATGTAATTTTTGATTTTTTGATTTGGAGCAGGATGAGTGTGCCACTAATTCTATTGTACTGTTTGCCTCTGTCTTAAGTGGAATAACATTGTCCTCAACATTGATTTGTTTGCGTATGTTCACCTTGTGTGTGAGCTCCTGGGCAGGGTTAATTGGGAATAATTAGGCCACCCATCGTTCTGACTTCCCATACAATTTAATTAGGTTTTCTTCTTTTCTTGTACATCAGAAGCCTTTTATGGTCTAAGACCTTTAAAGAAAAACCAACAAAATCCAAAACCTGTGATTGCTAAGGCACACTTTGGAATTTCTTAGTGTGTTCATTCCAGTAGTGCAATTTTATCCCATTTACTAACAAAGGGTCTTTAGACTGTGTTTGGATAGCTACACAGCACAAAAATATATTTTTATGTAGCCATTATTGTTTCCAGGTATTTTAGTGTTAGGTGTCGATAAATGGGTTTCAATCCTGTCACCTTTCATACCTGTGAGCCCAACAGACCTTCTCTCTTTTGGAGAAAAGCTTCTGCTCTATTTAAAATTTCAGTCACCCGGTATGTTTCCAAACTTTATCTTGGTTACTTTTGCGACATCTTGTAAGTGCAGAGGTTGAGGCCTGTGTAGACATCTTTGAGGTTGATTGTTGGCTACTCAGAGGAGCTCCAGGTACACAGCATTATCAGCTACTGTGCACCCACAGCTTCTCTGTGAGGGCAGACTGGGTGGAAAGTGGGGCAAGCATCCCTCAGACACGTCAGCTGTACTAGAAAACATCTGCGAAGGTTTTTTGTTCAAGAGAAGAGCATTAACTACTCCTTGTGGGAACAAATCATCAGGGAGGAAGTTCTTCATCATAAGGGGCAATCTGAGAAGATTCTTGAATATGCTGTAGTTGATTTTCGGGGTGGTTCTTAGAGGCCCAAGTTAGCCCAATGCTATTCTTCTGAAGTTTATAGAAAGCATATTCACTGACTGGGCCAACATGATATATTGATTTTGTTCATGTGTTTCTGTTTATAGTGACTGACGCTGGGATTGTGGTGATATAGTGCCAAAGATCATTAATCTTCTAGTATCCTCTTTGTTCTTGTTCCCTCATGTCAGATCCTAGCTGTAGATATAGCTGGAAAATGGCTGTCAGAATGGAATACGATAGGGAGTTGCTGGAATGGAGCCATTGCTGTGCCTTGTTACAGATTCAGAGCAAAAGCTTTCAGAAAGCATTCATCCAGCATTCCTACAACCACAGTGTGTGGCACTCCTAATACTGTTTGGAAGAAGGAATCAGGCCCACCTACTTCACTTTTTAAATTGACTATAAGGAAATGAAACAAATGGAGGCTACTTTTTAGTTTTCCTGGATGGAATAAAAACAAAAAAAAGCTTAGTAAGAGCAATTAACACTCAGTAAGTCAAATAAAGCAATGAGGAGTAAAAAGATCTGTTAATTTGTCAAGTGATTTGATTAATTTCTTGTAAGAAACTGAAATAAAACTGAGAATCCACTTAAAAAGTCAAGGCATTTAATTGTTAAAAACAATCAACTGCTAAAGCAATCATAAAGTGCATGCATCTTTTGAAGGACTTTGATTCTAATTTCTATGTGTGTAGCTCCAGCTCTGAGAGTGTGAGATAAATTCAAGTGAAAGCAGTGCCTCTGACTGGAGTGTTTTGATCCAGGTGTAAAAAGGCATCCAGAGTTAGTTATCATCTGTATCTGTTTCCTTGCTGATGCCTCTCACAGGGATGAGACTGCTCTCTCAGACTGCTGTATGGCTGCTGCCTCAGGTAAATAACAATTTAATTACTCAGTTTCTGGCTTGTTGATCAATGTCATTGATCTAGAACATGCTTTCAGTAACTATGTATATTTACAAGGTTGGTAGACATGTGCTCATGAGCTGAACTCTGTTCTGTTCAGCAAAGATAACAGCATAATATCAATCTGTAATTAATATACTGACTTAGATAAAAAATAAATCCTAATCCTGACAGTACTCATTCTTCTCTCTGAAATTTCATGAGTAACTTTGTAAATCTTATGTTAAAGTATGCTCTCAGAAAGCAAACAGCAAGGAAAAATTTAAACTGCTTCCTAAATCACACTCTTTTGCTAATACTGTAGTTAAAAAATTTTATGGAATGACTGGATAGTGTTGAAGGACTTAAGTTCATTAATGTTTCATATAGCAGTTTGCTGGTTTCATTACACGTGTGGCAGAATGCAGCTCCAATCTCTTTCCAAAGCAGTATGTTTGGGACTATGGAAAGCTGACTTCAGTAGGGAAGTAGGGAGTTGTGACTTCAGTATGCTTGAGGATGGGAATGGATACAGCTGGCTATGTGGCTGAAGGTCTGTTTTCTTCACTCTGCCTTTAATGATACAACCATAATCTACTCAAATTCTCACTGTTACCTCTGCTCAAGGTAGCCATGGAGGTGTTGTTACCAACAGGAGTTTGGAATAAGCCTGTATTTTAACTACTGCACATAAAAACTGCTTTGTGCGTTTTACTGACAAGACCTTCATAAGCCGTGGCCCAGAGAAAGGTGCTGTAATTGACAGCTTCTCTCTTGATATTTAGAATATTTATAGGAGCAAAGTAGAGTGTAATATCTTCAAGGTGAATGGAGATACTTCTGCCGTGTCTGGTACAGCACATGCTGTTTCTAATACCTGCATTGTGACAGAGCAGCCAGCTTGGAGTGAGTGCTTCTGAAACCTGTTTAAGAATCAGTAAATATTCCTATATTCAAATTAATGGACTGGATCCTTTTTTCTTACTGTAAAACTGCTTTGATCCCCAAAAGGAGTATTTGCCAGTAAATAATTTTGGTGTATGTATGCTATAGCAATGTGGTGGCAAAATGTGTCAGAATATGTGACAACAAACTCAGAATCTGCAAACTGATGGGCTTTTATTATTGTTTGCTGTAGGAAACATTCTGTAAAAGGATAGTCGATGCTTTGTTTTGTTTTGATTTTACTGTAAGAATGGATGAGGGACAGAGGGCACAGCTTTCAAGGAATGGAGATATTTTTCTACCTTCTGGGTCTGTGAGAGGCAAGGCCAGTTCTGGATGGAGGCAAAGAAAGCAATCACCTGTGACAGCAAGCTCTTGAAAAAAATGGCTTTGGATCCCTAATTCAGCTTATCTGTGTTAGAGACAAGGAAGATCAAGTTTGCTGGTGTCAGACAGTGTGTCAGAATGTATGAGAAGGCTGCGACTTGTGGAAACATTTATTATTCTCTAGCCAGGAACAGTTGAATCACAAGCCCATTTTCCTGGAGTTCTCTGACAAATATGTCTCACCTCTCACCTACCAAGGCCTGAGGTGCTATTCCAAGAAGCTCAGTTTCAGCTGATGAGATTCAGTTTTTGATAAGATACTCTGCAAAGATAACTCTGGCCTGGGATGATGCTTGGCTTCTCAAGCATGAGCATATGTTACATAGGAACAGAAAAAAATGAAAGGTTCTGTTCATAGATAATTTTTATATATCTGCTTTATAAATGCAGGCAAAAGAAGTTCACTGGGTATGGGCAACATGAACCACTAAACTTCTGATAAAGCACTTTTCAGACTGCATTTTTATAACCAACAGATCTGTATTCCACCCATAGTCATTACAATGCACTAATTTCAAAAATCTATGTGTGTACAGACATAAAAATTGCTGTGTGTGAAGGCTGACTATAAAGTGACTAGAATTTGTGTTTTTGACTGTTAGTATGTGTCCATTAAAATATTTTTATTGAAGAAATATAACATATATATATATATAACTTCCTATGCAGAAAAATAACTTTTAAAAAATGGTAGTTGAGATTGTATTTCAAAAATTTTTTTTTTTTTGTTAAAAAACCAAAAAAACCCCAGAATGTCTGTCTTTCAAGTTGCTTATATTAATATTTCTAAAATAATTTTATGAGAATGGAAAAAGTTGACCTAAGCCTAAGTCTTTCCCTTATTTTAAAACAGATGTTTTCCACTTGCATGATTTTGAGCTGCAGCATGTATCATACATAACTCAGGTGCACATTTAAGACTTTTCTGTTTTTACAAATGGAAGAAGTGAGTCAAGTGCTGTTCAGCAAAGACGGTGTGGGCTCTATGGGGATGTAGTGGCATGCTCAGACTCCCAGCCTGGCTGTGGTACCCTTTGGAACCATTAACCTGTCCCATTTGTGAGATATTCCAGGAATTCCTTCTCTTCTCCACTTTAAAGGGTGTTGGGATGTGTCTTGTAGGCTCTCAGGTAGATCAAGATTTTGTTACATTGCTCAAGAACAAGGACATTTCTCAAGAGCAAGTTTCATTGTCAAGAGCAGGATAAACTGACTTCTGCCCTAGATACAGATTAAATATTCTTTAAAATATTTTAGAGGTAATGCTAACAACTGAGCTGCATCAGCTACTGGCCTTGGAGTAAAGAGGTCATTGTTGCACATGGGTTGTTCTGAATCTCACTTCATATGTGAAATAAGCTTGGTTGAATCCTAATGCACACATTTGGTTGAGACAGCTCCAGATATTAGCAGAAATGCTGAACTGAACAACTCGGGATTTGCATTTTTTGCTTTCTTCTCCTTCAGGCAGGGAGAGGACAGAGTTCTGCAAAAGCCATCCTCTTTCCTTCGGCTGAGAGCAAAACACAGATTTCTTGTTTGTGTGCAAAAGATATTGGTATGCTCTACAAATATTTTTATCTTCACTTGAGAGGGGATTCATACACACACAGATTTCTTCTTGTTATGCAATTATGGAAATTAGCCCAAAGGATGCTATGTAAATGAATAAATAGCAGGCCTGAAATTGTGGTAATAAGAGCATAATATTCTTACTAAGAGCACGCAGTCAGAGCAAAGCAATTATATTCCTCAATTATAAACACGTGCTCTAGAGCACGACATCACTGCACATTTTTGCAATACGAGAAAGCAATACTTTCATGTCCAAAATCAAAGATACAACAGAAAGACCTGTTCCTAAACTGCATACCTGAAATTACATGGCTTCCTTTTTTGGAAATCATTGCAATAACCTGTTAATTATTTTCTGTGACAATAAGGGCCTCAATCTATTTATTTACAGTAGAGATAGAAGTTTCAATTTTCGCAAAGATCTTTTGTACATTACCCACCCTTATAGCCTTGACTGCAAGTTTCTAGTAAATATTTATGAATTTATTTCAGTCTGCATCTGCTTAGACATTTGGAAATAGGTTAAATTGAAGGATTTTTATATTAGAAAATTACTTAAGAACATAAGTCCTAATAACGATAAACCAGATCTTAAAGATATATAGGTGCTATCAGATATTTAAGCTTTATGCCTCTGTTAACTAAAATCTGTAAAAGACCTAGAACTAATGAAGAAGTAGCTTCTAAGATGATCCAGTAAATATTTAGAGATAATTCCCATGTTTTGTAATGACCCTTTTCTGCTGCAAATACACTCCTAGCAATGTTGCAGCAAGCAAGTTCAAAATTAGCCTCTGTCCCTAAATATGGGCAGGACATATTCTTAAGTGGAAATCTCCCCACAGACTGATCATAAACTATGTTAAGTATACTTAGAAGTAAAATTCCCACCACTGTCTCAGCAAGTGAGTGGAAGGTTTTGATGATGGAATTTGCTTCCTAGATTCTGTTACACAAGAATAATGTGATTACATCCAAGTTGAAATTGTGAGTGCCCTGGGAACTATTTTAAATCAGATTTTACATGTTGAGGTTACTGAATGGAAAGCTATTTTATGCTATCTAAAGCAGAACAGTGATCCCTCCTAATTTTGTGTTCAGTCATTTTGCTAGGTGCAATTATGCACTGCTGAGTGACCACAGCTTTAAATGAAATGCCTTGATACTTTTATAGAATTTTCCAGATAATCAAAAGTTAAAGGTAAATGAACAATTTAAGTGTTTGCAATTGTTCACTGTTAAACTGACTTCTGCCCTAGATACAGAAACTAAAATGACTCATATTTACTCAGGTTTAAAACCCTGTATTATGCCTGCAGCAAATGATAAGCTGCAGTGGAATTATTCAACATGTGGGGTAATCTTTATGCAAAAATATAGGGGCAGGGTTTTTTTTTTTTTTTTTTTTTTTTTTTTTTTTTTTGTTTTTTTTTTTTTTTCTTTTTAAAAGCCTAGTTCAAAGAGTATGCAGGCATATAATTTGGGGATGCAATGCAATTACCAGAAATAATTTAAAATGGGTTACTTCACTTGACTATGAGTCTTTGAAGAATAAATAGTAATTGTTTTAAGTGCATAATTACTTTAATATTGGCTCCTTTCAGCAAGTTGCAGACTTCTAGATTAAGCTCTAAGTCCTGTGCATCTGTCCACTCAAATTCTATTTATTCTTCAGGCTGTCATAGTTCCATTATTAAACCCCTTGAAGCCCTTTGATGTGTTCCTGCACATAAAAAGACTGGTGCAGACTTCCATCCAGCTATACTAACTTTTTTTAACATAGCTGAAGTCTGAGAACGAGTTAAAGTCATCATTAAGAAACCCTGCTAACAAGAAATGCTACCTTTTAAAAATGTATTTGTGTCCACATAAAAATGCTTTTTTCTTTGCAAGGCCTTGCTCATGAAGCTGCAGATATATTTCTGATTTTCAGAAGGAAACCCAGTCTTGGAACTTGTCTGTTTCTTGGGAAGGCAGAGACTGTGCTGAGCCACGGAGTAGCATGCTTTGATCTTACCATGCTCTGACCCTGCTGGGAAGCAGGGCTTGGGATTGAGAGGTAGCAGGTCCTTTTTGGACAGTGCTGTGAGTACCATCTTGTGGACTCGGAGCTCCTGACCACCTCTGGCATCAGCTGAGCTCATCTACACCACTGATTACTTCATTTTCACCTGATTTCCACAGGTTGGCAGCCACACTTTTGGCTGCTCTCAACCACAGAAGAGACTTGTGTGGGTTAATACATCCAGAGTGTATACAGAAAATACTGTACAAATACTTAGCAAAGTAAATACAGTCAGAGGCTTGCTTAAGTTTGCTGTGTGCCCTCCATACTTTTCAGAGTCTCACAGATGGCTCTGTAAGCCTATTTTGACTGGTAAGCAATTGAGATCCTGACTCCAGTGGAGTGACATTGCCACAAAGCTGGCAGAGAAGGGCAGTCAAATCTCAAAGCTGAGAGAAAAGGCATTCTCTCAAGTAGTTCCAAGTTTCTGTCAGGTCCCTAAAAACTATAGAGGTACTAGAGGATTTCAGGGAGTCCTTGTGAGGTGATGGTGAAAAGAAAGAACAGCTTTTCTCATGGTTTATTTGGGAGAAAATTCCTTTTACTTATTTATTCCCCTTGATCATGCTCATGTAATTTGTATCTATGAAGAAATCCATGCTGTTTTCATAATGAACTTATTGAGCTCCATGTGTTAGCCCAAATCTGATCTAAACGACTAATTTCTAGTTTCCTGCAATTGTCCTGCTCATTTCTATTGTCTTTTACTGCAGCAGAAAGTGACAATACACAGAACCTACTTGTGGTTTTTCTAAAGCATTTTCTAAGCCTTTATTTATAAGAAAAGAGCATTTTAGTAATAGTAAATGCTAGTAGATATTAAACTTCTGAGGAAGCATGGTCACCATTTATTCTGCTCTATTCCTTACAGTACAAAGGTGAATGTTGAGTGTAAATAAATATTACTTGCACATCATCAACGCCTTTATTGTTTCTTGCCTTTTCCTTGCCTGCCCGTTTCTCAGAGCGAGTTTTACCTTTAGGGGAGTTCCGCGAACTCTCTGTTTGGTCCGAAGGTGGCAGCATCTTACTTCCATAGAAAGTTTCAGGCTTGTTTCGCTGCGCGGTGGCTTGATCCTGATACTCCGTCGTTTCTCTACGTCAGACACTTTTTAGCTAAGCAAATGAGGGCATACTCTGTGCTTACTTTCTGAAGAGAAAAAAGCTTTTGGTGTGAGATACAGCGTCCCCAGAAAGACTGCTAGTTGTTGTCTACAGGTAACTTGCACTGTGTGGTGGTAAAAGCAGAAGCACCGAATACTTTGCCATTTGCATTTTAATGATGTGGCAATGCAGTTACAGAAGTCCTCTGACTGCAGCTGTCACTCGTCCCTGGCATTGTTATGGCATGCCTGCTGTGACAAACCCTGGGGGTGGGATGTTCTTTTAGGGTCTACTTTCAGCTGTACCATACCCTCCAAAGCTCTTTGGGTTTTGCTGCTCAGCATGGGGGTCTGTACGTGCCTGCACTACCCTGGACAAGGCAACCTAGGCCAGTTTTACTTGGGTAAAGAGCTATTAATTTTGTAAACTTCTGTTTGAAGGTGGTTCTGTGGTCATACTGACAATACTGACTCCCACCCCTGTCATAAATTTTCCTTGTGAATTCGGGCCTCTTCCTTTAGGTCTGGATGCCCAATTTGCCCGGCTTGGAAGAGAGATAACAGCAGGATCACTCACACATCTCTTTTCTGCTCGGCCATCTTAGGCTGGAGACTTTGGGGACAGGAAGCATCTTCCTGTCCTTTGGCCAGAGACTAGCACTGGGACAGGAGCAAGGTTCCCTATCCAAACAGAGAAGGGCTTTCATTATCACTGGAGTGTAAATAATGATTCAACATCTACTTAGCACCAGTACAGCCCTGACTGCAGCTTTCCACTAAGTGGGAGGTAGGGAGTAGGGAGGGGAAGTTTGCACAGCTGTAAGGTGCAGGCTGTGCACAGGCAGAAGCTAGGCAGCTAATGATTTCTCAGCCACTCTGGTCATTCTGTGTCTGTAGCAGCCCAACAGTAAATGAAACTGTTTATCTAGCTGTAATACATCTTCCTGCTTTTTATTTTCTGATCTTTAAAAAAAAAATCTATTCTTCCCACCCCCTCCCCCATCAAAGTGGCACTGTTGAAGACCTTCAAAATGGTTGAATATATCTAAACAATAACTGCACTGATTATGGCAGCTCAACAAGGCTGAAACACATGTAGCTTATGCTTCAAACTCTGAGTGCAGAACGAGAGAAAGTGGAGAATGTTTTGTGCTTCTGACCTCTCAAGTGTCATCTTCTTAGCAGCTCAGATCACTCTTAGAAATTATTCTATTACTCATCTGGCCCCCTGACATCTGCTTTATCATTTCTTATCCAGGCAGTAATCCAAGTAACTTTTTTTTTTTTTTTTAAAGAAGAACACCTTGTCTGTAAGTTTGCAGGGATGATAAACCACAATAAATATTCCTGATTGTGTTAAGCTCCATCTTTGCAACTCAAAAATCCAGCTGAGAGAAAAGAGTGTTTATAAGAACTAGCTCTTTGCTGAACTAGGAGTTTGTGGAATACCACATGTATTCCTACCAGTGACATCAGTGGCAATGTCACAGATGGGAATATGCCACTGAGTCCCACTCACCATTCTAAATTAGGATTGCACCCTTAGAAACAATAAAGACACGTATGAGAGGGTCAAGGGTTTCTCTTGATCATCTAAATTACTTGGGTGGTAAAGAATTGTCAGCACACTGTCATTGTAACTCAAGATACAGACAGAACATAAACTATACTGATAATTTTTACAGTACTGTGACAATAACACCAGCTGGGGTCTGGTCTGTTGAGAGAGGGCCTATTGCTGATCTCATTTGCTGGGGCAAGTATAAATTCATTACTTCATCAGAGTTACTTGGAATATCAGTGAGCTCAGAATTTGGCTGACTATCCAGTGCTGATTTCTGAAGCATAGTTTTACGGCATTATCTTGTTATTCTAAAAATCTAGGACTGTGGCTAAGATATCACTCCTCCCTTTACACTACCTTTTAGTAACAGGATCCACAGATTGCCTGTTGAAAAAAAACTACTAGAAAAGATTATATTTTTTAAAAAAATATTATAAAGTCCCAGGAATGCTTTTGGTCACAGAAATTATCCTTTGTAATCAGAGGTGACCATGCAATGGGCCTTTTGCTTGTGCAGAGCAGTTCTGGAGACATACAGCCTTTCCTCCTGTTGACCTTCAAACACTTTATGAAGGCAGTTAAACATTATACCTACATGTACAAGACCTATTTAAATAGCAATAGGCTTCAGTATATTGAGAATATGAAGTATATTAACGCATCCTACTGGTGGCTGAATGCAAGATTGCTCATGGTACACCTGATGGATATGCCAGTGAGTCTCACTACAATTTGACACCTTATTGCTGTAAAAGCACACAGAAAATTAGATCTAGCCACGGTCCTGGGTGTGGAAATTGCAGTCAATATTATCTGTCACAATAGTGGCATATCTTCTAACGGGGATCCAGCAGGCATTGGGTATTTCAATTAAATACAGTATTAGTCTTGATGATAATTAACCTTTAAATTTTTTTTAATGTAAGTTCAGATATAGGTTAACATAGGAAACAAGGATCTTAGATAAACTGGAGGAAATTTCTGGAGATTTCCTTGGCAATATACAGAGAACAATTGACAGTCCCTTGTGCTCACTCTCTCATGTGAACAGTTCAAGAGGGGAAAGCCATTTAGGTTTTTCATTGGAGGGATGAAAACTGATTCTGTTTGTTCCCTGTGCTTTTATAGTATGTGGTGTCAGCTTGCCCCTAAATAAAGGGGTTAGCTTTTCAGATAGGCAACTTTTTACAAAGTAATCATGGCACATGTGAACATGATGACAGACAAACCACAGGTAATCAGGGGACTGATCTGGCTCTCTTAATAATGAAAAAAATTTTGATGATTCTGTAAACCTCCAAGATATATGGTACATTCTGAGGTTTTTATTCCTGACCCTTACCACCAACTCTTTTCCTGCTAGCTACAGCATTTCACTGTTCTCAGTGTGTGAATGCAGCTTCTCTTGCTCACAGGCTCATGGGATAGCTCTGTGGTCCAGTGCTCTCAGCCAGCTGCAGTCAGCAGAAATGGTTAATGTGGTTACATTGCTCAGCACTACATTCGAGCAGAGCTTGTTTGTTGTGCTAAGTGCGGCTGCAGTGGTGCTCCTGTTACATGGCATCACTGGTAGCCTCGGTTTTTGTGACTAACTTGTTCTTGTTTTTTGCATTCAGCTCAGGACAATAGAGATCGTCTGTGGGAGAGTGCCCAGTGAAGCATGATTAGTGGAGACAGATGGTAATTTAACTAATGTTGAATTTAAAACTTTATCTATTTCTATCAAAATATGTATCTAAGTATATGTATATATATATTGAAGTCAGTTTTACAGAGGAAACAAAAGTTCAGGGTTTTTTTGGTTTTTTTTTTTTTTTTGGGGGGGGAGGTTTGGGGTTTTTTTAATACATCTGATTTTGGTGGATTCTACTTTGCTTGGTCATATTGATTGCAAGCCTTAAGGATACGTAGTGGCAGCTGTTCATCTGACATTGAAACAAGAATATTTGTACAGGCAATTTTACTCAATCCTCCTAAAAAATAGTGAGAGAGAAAAATATGACTTAAAGTACCTCAACAGATTGTTCAGACTGTACTACAAAAGATTGTGCTGCTTTGTTCTATTACATTCCTCAGCTCCTGCCAGCATGTTCATGAGAAGCAGAGAAACTTTTATATGAAGTATAGTGGTGAGAGGAGGGTGCTGAAATGGAAATTTCATGCTTTAATTTTCACATGTCACCATTTCAATGCCTGACCTTTGATAAGTCCCACAACGGCTGTGCAAACTCAATTTTCTGTCCAGTGGACTTGCCATTCACCTTCATTAGTTCCTGAAAGACTGTTAACACTTTAGAATCTTTGTCTGGAAGATTTTAAGAAACATGTACCATTCTTATATGGAATAATTATAATAAATATCTAGTTCATGCTTTATATTTGTTTTTGATTTCTTAGTTTCTTTCTGAAACGAAACCAAACCACCTTGATATTTTTCCATCTTCTCTTTTCCTATCTCTTCAAGTTCTCTCTCACTCCCTATCATCGAAAATGCCACTATCTCTATTGCTCTTAGAAGTAAATCATGCATTCTGTTTTATTCTACAATTTCTCACGTACTCCTATGTGGAATTTACCTAGTAGCTAGCTGCATTTAATAATCAGTGTACAGAATTATGGTTTGCCACAGCAAAGCTAGTACCTGTCTGGGAGCAATCAATGTGTCTCTGTACATTTGTTTGCTAATATTATGTATATAGATTTCTTGCTTATATACAAGTACTCTTTTATGTATCTCATAGCTTTGCAATTATCTGAAACAGAATATGACAGTGGAAGTGCCCTTGCAATTCTATTAGAGCACAAAAACTTATTCCCTTGTTTAGTCATGTGCATGAATAAAAATTCCCTCTTTCAGTGCTCTACTGATATAAAACTGTAATTCGAAAGAACGGCTCTCTGTTCCCTATTGCAAAGCTGATGTTTCCTGATATTACTCTTTCTGTGGTTGCAGTTCAGGCATTCAGGGTAGAAGAAACCCATGGAAGAATCTGATCAAATCATGGTTTCTGTCCTCAATGTGTTTTCAAATAAGTTTTTATCTTAGTAATTAATTTCCTAATTATTTAACATCTTAAACAACTTTAAAACATTTTACTTGTGAATGGAAAAGTCAATAAATGCCAGAGAACTGTTGTAAAGTGGTTTTCCTCATAACAAAGAACAAAGAACTGGATTGTGTTAAGGTATTCAGGTGAAATTAATATTATTTGTTCTCCTTTTCAAGAAGAAATAGTTACTTTAAAAAAAAAAATCTGCTTTGTATATTTATTTGTAAACAGTGCTAGAGACTGTATGTCTCCTCTGTTTAATACAAAGATCTGTCATACAAACAGATAATATCATATTGATACATACAGATTTTATCTATCCGTATGAAAACCATCAAGTATCTTGGAAGTCTTTACATTAATCTAAGACACAAAGTGGGTTTTCCAAAAATATCAGTAAAGTGCTCTCTGAAATGAAATTGTACCATAACCCTTACATTTTTCCAGATACTTGTCTATAGAATCTTTTCCTGCACACACAAATGAGCTTAGCCACCCAAACATGATGGTCACCTCTCTGGCAGTGTAAAATGCATGAGGTGCTTCTGAAGAATTTTGTACAAATATACTTGGTTTTGTGTGTAGAAGAGTGAGAAATGGTGCAAGTGGCTCACAGATTCCACTTGCTTTTTTAAGATAGTAGGGAGCAGGCCATTATGTAAAAGATAAATTACATATTTTCACAAAAATCCAGATAAATGCATTATTTTTGTATATATGGCTATCAGAATATGACAGAGTTCTTCTTTCTTTTGCCATTGCTAAACTGGTACATTCACAATGTTGTTTTCTTTAGTGAAAAAGGTTTTAGGTGTAAAAGGGACTTGTCTCTTCACTCTCTTTTTCATGCTATGCATCTATTATTGGAAATTTTGCATTATTTTTTACTGTTACATAACTATTACCTTTGTAAATGCCAAAAGTGTGAGCTGTTGACTTGCCCAGTTGTACATTGAATTGTGGCTGAATTCTGCATATAGTCAGGAAAAAATAAATGAAAAGGCCACAAGCACAAACAGAAACACATTTCTCATTTTCTGTTCTTTTTTGGGTTTTTTTTGTTTTGTTTTTTTTTTTTTTTAAGAAGTAGCAGAAGCATATTTTTTGATAGTGTAGGAAGAGAAAACTGGGAGCAAAAAGAAAGAATAAAAAAGAAAAATAACTGTAAAATATTACTCCAGTGAAAAAATGCCTTCTTTAGATGTACATTTGCTTTGAAATCCATGCTAGGTCTCCTAGTACCTACTGAGCTTAGCTTTAAGCCCTGAAGCTGTGATTTAAAATAATATATATTTGCTCTTTCATCTCCATGCTCCATTATATCAATTTCCATGAAAACACCTGGAAGGATTCTTAGAGCTCGTCATGAACTCTGACTCTAGGAGATTTTCATCTTTAGGTCCTGCTGTGAACTGATACTACACATGCCAGAATCTGTCTGTGGTTTCTTTCTAATCTTTGGAAAAAAAGGAAACATATATCACAGGAACCAGTACAAACACGTTCACCTGGCCAGCAGCCTTCTAGAAATTTGTTTCTTTTTGAGATTGCAATCTGAAGTCATTTTTACTTAGAAAACTGATATAAACTGCTGATCTCCAAAGACTTGGAATTTCTAAATCCAGAAATTTTAGGCATGTTGATTCATCCAAAGTTGAGTACCTAATTTCAAAAATATTAAAGCTTTAAAGTATCTTTCACTTTTTCTTCCTGCTTTCCCTTACTTTTATAATGGTATCACAGGGGTCTTTTCTGCCAATGCTGGTAACAAGGACCTGAGGCCCCTCTCTTTATCAGATGGTCACATTTTTCCATTTCAAGGTCTTCATTGGCTGAAAACTCTCAAAACCCTCAGAGACTCTTTTTTAAGTGAATGAGTATTGATTTCACTCAAATTAGATTAGTCACTAATCTACTTTTGTTCAAGGGGCAAAGATAAAAACATTTAGGTAGTTCTGTGGGTTACATTAAAATGATTTTTTACAGGGTCCTTAGTAAAAATAAGTCTGGCTATCATCCTCAGATGGTATACAATGATATTAGCACGTAAATGTTTGCAGTATAGTCCTGAATTTTAAACGGGTTCTTAAATGTAATTTCTTTTCCAGAAGTCTTGAGAAATAGAAAAATTACACAACATTTCCAATTCATTAACTGAGTCACTGTCCAACAAGGAACAAAGACTTTAAAAGTTTAGTGAGAAGGATTGTTTTCCTAATTATTATGAATTTCTGTCACATAAATGCCAATATTTTTCTATTCTTCAGAATTTTTAAAAAAGGAATTAAACAAAACTCTTCCCAATTCAAACTGAGCTGTAGGTTGGCATTATCGGGACAGTGATGTTATCAGCCATATGACTCATTCAGCTACCAGTAAAGTAAATTCAATTGCTAATTTTGCAGAGTGAGAATTGTCCTTTGAGCACAAAAGATGCCCTGGCTTTGTGAAGTTTAGGCTCTTGGCTGCAATCTTCTGTTAGATATTTTGATAGAACATGTACTGAAATGTGCAGGAAGAATCTGGAGGAGCTTTGAACAATGATGTACACATCAGTTTTTCTCTGTGTGCGAAGATAAGGCCCCTTGTCATTTCCTCCCTTATCCTCCATTAGGAGGAGTGTCACCAGCAGGTCAGGGGAGGTGATCCTTCCCCTCTGCTCAGTGCTGCCGAGACACATCTGAAGTGCCGGGTCCAATTCTGGGCTCCACCATCGAGGAGAAAAAGGGATGTACTGCAGAGACTCCAGAGAGGGCCCAAAGGGATGGTGAGGGGACTGATGCACTTCTCTCAGGAGAGGCTGAGAACTGGGATTCAACCCAGAGAGGAGAACGCTCAGTGGGATTGCATCAATGCATATTAATAAATACCTAAAGAGAGCATGTAGAAAGGGTGGAGACAGCCTCTTTTCAGGGATGCCTGGTGACAGGATCAGAGGCAATGGATACATATGAAAACTCAGGATTCCCTCTGAGTATCAAGAAGCACTTTTCTACCAAGAGGTTGACCAAGCACTCACCCCAGTTTCCCAGAAAGGTCGTGGAATCTTCATCCCTGGCAGTCATCTATACATAGTCTTGGGCAACTGGCTGTGTGTGGCAGTGCCTTAGACTACATGACTCCCAAGGGTCCTTTCCAACCTCAGCCATTCTGGGACTCTATGATCTGGATCCAAAATTTGGACCAGAAATGGCATCAGGAGCTGAGAATGAAGGTCTGTGTCAGAAAGACAATACGGCATTTAGTCTCTGCTCTGCAAGGCAGGGACTGAGCTGGCCTTGCTTCCTTCCCAGGTGGCATCTGCCTCCTCTTACTGATGAAAATCCAGAAAAGCTCTACTGTTGCCCATTTTCTGCCCCCATAGACCTCACCCAAGCTATGCTGATCCCCACAGCTTCTCAGCTTTCAAAAATATGAAAGGACCCTTAGCATAATTTAATAACGTCATCGGTTCCTTCATAATTGGTTTCCAAAAAACACTACAATTAGCCATCTTCCAGGAAACAGAGACTCTCCTTCCCAACTACAGATATTTCCATGGCTGAATGTCAGGGAGAGAGCAAGAAAGGATCCTAAAGTCCTTCTATATTTTCAGATCTATCAAGTATAGATATATTTGTCCTTATATGTCAAAATGGCCAGTATGGGCAGCCACTGCTGGGTCCATCCTTGACTCACAGGAGGAGCCAACAGGGGGTGTCAACAGTGGAATTTTTTTTCAGAGGTTAACAAGCCACGGCCCAGCTTTTAAATCTGATTCTGTAGGAGATCTGTCTTCTCACATTTCTTGGTTAGAATTACCAAACACAGGCGCATACACTTGCATTGCAAAAATTTATGAAATACCAGTATTATCTGAGCTGGTTTTTGGTGGTAATTTTTTCTCTAGACCTTCCTACATACACATTATTCAACAAAATAGATATGGCAAATTTGAGGCTGAATTTCTTTTATGGGACATTAAAAGAATGTGGTTCCTACAAAAGGAGATGTGAGTTGGTTACTTAAAACCTTTCTCAGAATGTTTGCTTCAATCCTGGAAAAACCTTAGACTATCTTTAATATAGCCTCATAGAGTGTTTAGTCAAAACTGAGGATAGTGGCATTATGACTATTAGTAGAATTGGAGAAATGGTGTTTGCTAAGTAGTTTAGAGGTGTGAATCCTATTCAGCTACTTGTCACCATCCCCAAATCCTCAAATCTGCTTGTAGAACTAGTGAGTCTCCAGTGAGTTTGGGGTAATGCAAAGGATATTGTGATATTGCTTTACACAATAATTAAGTACAAACTGAATAAGAGAAACCTGTCTTTGTTCAGTGAGTGTTCAGATCAGTTGTGAAGAGTGGCCATCTCCTATCTTCCTATCACATAGTCTTTGTTACCAGTCCAACTTTGCCATAATGGACTTTTATGAAATGTAAACAGTTGTGTCAAACAGGTACTTTATAGTCTCTCTATTCTGGAGATAAAAGGTACCCCAGACTCTTCAAATCTCTTACACAGCACTGGAAATGCACTGCTAGTTGAATAATTTCAGTATCATCAGCTGCACTCTCTGATACCTAGAGTGTCTGCAAAAAGCACCAAAGTCTATTATTGTTGGGACTAACTTGGTGTCTTTAGATAGGTAGTGGGTTGAATAGAAGAATAAATTCTCATTTTTAGGAACAATTGAGTCAACCAACATAATGACACAACCTCTACATAAATATTTAAAAGCTGAGGATCTCTCAGGCTGCTCCTGCAAATGTCTGTTAGTAACTGTAGCAAATGACTTAATTCTGGGAACTGCAAGTTATTGTTCAGTGTCATGAAGCCCAAGCAGCTGCAGGGAGTTACTTTGCCTGGAAGTGAGATGTTTCTTCAGAGAATGTATTAGAATAGGGGTTATTTGCAGTTGCAGTTCTGGAAGCCTCCTTGTGCTGTCCTAAGAAGATATCTTGAGCCCCACCTCTGTCAGAACATTGCTTCCTAAGAGTAAAAGCCATTTGTTAAGTTTTCTAGATGTTAGTGGCTTGAATTATTATTAATGGCAGATGCAACAGTCATCTGTGATGTGACATATTTTCCAGATATATCTTTACTCTGCATACCGATGCTCTTGGGAACCCTTTATATATATATATATATATATGAAAATAATTATTTAAAACATGAAGTTTACCACTGGGGGAACAGTGAATTTATTTCAGAGCCTTCAGATCTGTTTAGCATTTGGGGAAATATGCTCCAACTGAAACATGGGGAATGTTGTAATCACACACAAGTTACTGGTTTCAAAGAATGGTTGAAATTTGCTGGTGAAAGGGGAGGTGAAATGACCCACTGGTTCATCCTGACTTCTCATGCTGCTAATTTGCTAATAACATCTGTAGGCTTACAAAACTCTTCAGAGATTTATGATGCCCAGACTGTTGTGCTAGTTCAGTAATGTCCCAGGCTGGAAAAAAAAAAGAAATTCAGTTCACTTGATGTCCTCCAAGTACGGTAATTACCTAATGTCTTTTGGATTAGTTTATCCCATATAGTGATTAAAAGAACTTGTGTGAAGCTCACAGTTGTTTTTCCTTCAGTCTAGCAACCAGAAATCACACTAGTGGGCCCATTTCTTTGCTCTGTTATGTTGTAACCCTGCTGGTTTCAATAGAGTCATGCTGGTGTCGAAATGATTTAAAGGACGAGTGAGTAAAACATAGCAGCGGAAACATATCAGCTATTTAAAAACCTTTCGAAATCTGGAAGGTTGATTGACAGCTTTGTTTTTATTATTTTTTTAAAAACTAATTTTTTTTATTCCAAGTCATGGATGGTCATATTTTGAGAGTTGCCATAAAAGTTAACAAAATCTCAGGTCTGGACTTTTTTTCCCTTGGGCATCTGTTTATCTTCCTTTCAGTTCCTGATTGTTCCTTCCTCTGAGGGTATTCTTTGATGCTTTGTTCAGCACTAGGAGGTTTCTGCCCTTTCCTTCGGGCAATGTGAACTTGTCTGGATGCTATAAATGAGTGAAGCGAGTAGTTTTCCTATTTTTATCTCACTTTGTATTGACATTTCTGATTTGAATGTTTTTCCATATATTGTTTCTTGTCTTCTTACACCCTAGCAAGATATTATCATATATGATAATACAATCTGTTATGAAATAGTTAGGGCTTGCCAGCAGTTTTTATTTGACACTTTAATAATGAGAGAAGTGGGAATTGCAAAGAACAAAGAATCTCCAGATGTCCTAAAAATGTATGACGAAGGACTTGCAGAATATTTCTCTACTTGAGAGATCACTAATTTTCATTTGAAACAGCACAGTCCTTCATTATCTTTTCCTGAATTAATGTGAATACAATTTTATTTACAGATTGTCTCTTAGATTAACCCTGTATCCTGGTTTATTACTGAACATGGACTCCATGCTACTTATTCTATTCTCTGTGGATCTGCAAACCTATTTTAATAAAAAAGCAACATATAGTTACAAATCTTCTTGCAGTTCACCTTGTCTTCAGACAAGAAAAAATATCAAGGAGTTAAGCATGAAGTTTTGGCATATGTCTTCTGAATGGCGCACTAGCTCTCAGCTTCAGTGTTTTGTGCTGTTTGAATTGTGCTGTATAGAGCCAGATGCTTTAAAGTAATTGCTCCCATACAAGACTTATAGGAAATAGAAACATGAAGTTCCCGTGGAGATTTTTTAATTTTTAAATATTTTTCCTGGGGGATTGAGCTGAGCCTAAAATAGAAAAATTCCTTCTCTACTCTGGTTTTCATCCTTTGTTTCTTGTCATTTTTATCTGCTTCTTTTTAAATCACCAGCAAGATATATATGAATCTAGTGGGGTCCTCACCATTACGTCTTCTCAGGGGTCATACAAACCCAATCAGGGAAGAAGGACTATGCTTGACCAGAAACTGTAGAGAATAAAGGAATAGCAATGGACAGACTATTTCAAGGAAACAATTGATAATTCCAACATTTTATTAAAACACATTAATGTAAGCATTGCTTCTCACATGTCACCAACCCTTTGGAAGGGTGATGGCTACTGTTCTGGATGATTCTTCTCAATGGAGTTCCACTGCTGGATTTATAGGATAATCAAAAAAAAATTAAAAGAGGTAACATTTTTTTTTTCTTTTATCCCTTCTTAATAACTTTTCAAGGGAGGTTTATCTTACTTTCCTTTGCTGAACCCCTGCAACTTTTCCTCACTTAAGTTTTGATTTTTGGTAAAGCTGTTACTTCCAATCAGTTCATATCTTTATCTATTTTAATGTCAATTGCATTCTTTCATTCATTCTTTCATGGGGAAAACAATTCTGTAACTCATCAAGTTAAACTCCTTAACATTGGAAAGGATTTCTAATATGTATTTTACTTACTTTTAAAAATATGTACATGTACTTAAACCTTCTAATGATATTTTTGATAGCTTATTATGTTTCTGAACTATGTTCTGTATGGATCTGCTTTATAAATAGTTTCTGTAACAATTTTAATCTTAATTATGTAGCTGTTAGGCTGTGATTTGATAGTGAGAGACAAGGCTATATCTACTACAATCACAGATAATGGCGGTCACAACAGTTTACATTTCTGTTGTTCTAATTAATGATATTACAGTTTTCTAGTTAACCCATAAGCTTATGGTCATTCATCTTCACTGTTGCTTTTAAGTGTTTTAAATAACAAGAATGCAGTCAGGAACCCAACTCTCAGTGTTATAAACCATTATGCTGTTAGGAGTAATTTTTTTAATCTGCTTTCTGGAAGCTGCCCATCCCCAGTGCTTTTTCCAGTGGTGCCTCCAACATTGTGCTCAGCTCTGATGAGTTGGATAACACTTGGCATAGGCAAGTAGTTCATGTATGTTCTGTCAAGAACTTAGTCCTATCAACCGAGAACCAAACTACTTGCCTTCCTAGAAAAGAAAAAGAAGGGGAAATTTTAGAACACAGCAGTTTACTCAGATGAAATCATTATGAGCCAGAATGACTTTTTCTGTTAAAAACCCGTGTTGTTCTTAAAAAATTCAGGAAGTGGTCTTTTGCTGAAAATGCCAATTTAATATTTAGGAGAGAAAGTAGTTAATTATTAACTTATAGGAGCTTACCGAGTTTAATAGAAATTGTTTGGTTTGCATCTAAATCTCTCTGCTCATAGCTGGCTGTATACACATAGTTTTTCTTGTTAGCACTGTGTGTTTTACATCTACAGAAATTTATTTCAATCTGAAGGACCCCACTGTGCTTATGAATACTCAGATTCATTGCTGCAATGAATTGTCTCTTCAGAATAAAAGTAGGAGGTAAGTCTAACCAGAGTCAAAGTGATAAGTCTAGAATTATCACAGATGACAAAAAATGGTTTTTTCCTTTCCTCATAAGAAATTTGATTTCACTATAATTTTTTTTTTAAAAACACTTTGATGTACCGTTCTTCATGGGATTCAGTATGAATCAGTTTTATTTGTGGCTCTGTGCTGATTTGAATGAAAGTCTCTGTGGGGGAAGGAAAGTGCAGTACGAAAAGCAGTCACAACCCTTCTAGAAGTTACACTCTTGCTTAACTAGTAATTAGTGGTAATTTCATGAGTTAGTGAGTGAAGCTGGTAAAGTGTGGGTTATGCGGGTGGTATAATGATATCTTCTGGGCTTGTAAGGCATAACTTCTGTCGGCTCTTTTACTTTTTATGAGGGATACAACTCTATTGAAGATAATTCTATAGAATTTTTTTAATATCCAGATGGAGCCCATGAGCAAGAAATGCTATGTAAGTTTAAAGTAGGAACAGCTGTAAAGAAACATCAGGAAAGAGAGTACAAGCTTGTTAAAATCTTGGGTGCATGAGGGGCCTACATCCTGGAGATATGGAAATCCAAAGGTGGACAGGGTGAAGGTTAGTGTGAAGAAGCTGAAGATGGGAGAGTATGAGGCTGTTTAAGCTGCAACATATTTTAGAGGTAAAAGAGATGTAGAAGAGTGCTTTTGAGCAGCTAACCATTTCTGAAGGAAGCTGATGTTGCAAGGAGACCAGGATTTTTCTGGAATTCTACTGACTCAGAATAGAAGTGGTATGGAGAGTCTCCCTTCTTTAGGAAGGAAGAAGGTTAAAGATACTAAAAGAAGAGACTAGAGCAAACCTTATTGTTTCTCTAGGAAAAACCTTATGCCTCAGATGTGAGGTCTCCTATGTTTTCCGTGTCTTGATCAAGCTGCTCCCACCATTCTGGTGAAATATTGCTTTATGGTAGCATAGCTGTATATATGTGCTGTAGGGCTTCCATATCTTAAACCTGTAGTTTAGAGAGACATTACTAAGTCAGTAATGTCCTTAGCTGAGATGACCATACTCATCACAAAACCAGTGCTCTTTCCTTCTGTCCATTCATATGGGAAGTGCTTTCAGTCCTGTCAAATTCCCAAGTACAAAATAGAGATCACTACAGGTAAAAAACCCCATTAATCCAGCAGTAATAGAAACTTTTGAAAACACTGGTTTTAAAAGCACTGCTCTACCTCTTAAAAAAAAAATCTAAGAAAAATTTAAATAATTAATACCTCTAAAAAAATATTTCCTATGGTTTTCAAATATTCTTTCCCCCTTGGCCCTTATTTATTACTGGTGTGTGAAATGGTCTTTATTCCTTTGAATGTGTATATAGAACTTTATTGCGCTACTTGCAGCCTTTAGGCTACTACAGATATTGTAAAGTTTTACCATTTTTGAAAAGCAAATACTGCCTCCAGGGTGCGTAGTATAACCTTATTAATCATTAGATGGGTAGGAGGTTGAAATATTGGTGCTGCTTGGAACAAGTATTCTAATAGGAGTCAGTGTTCTCTGTGAGGAGTCAAGCAGGCCAGAAATATCTGTATTTCTTGGTTAGAATTGTTGATTATGCACTCTTCTGGGAGGATCTTTTTGTTTTGGGGTGAGGAAGGAAACTGTTTTGGAGTGCTACAGCTGTGGCAGCTGTGTCCCAGCTATTCTGCTCCTGCTTCTGCAAAGGCCTATTCCTGAGGCACGCTGGCCCCCCGGACCCTTAGTTACTAGCAGAGATGAGTCTGATCAAAAATTCTAAGCACAGTTTCTTAGCTTCAAGGAAACTCCACTGTATTGGTTTTTTAAACTCTAGGCCTTCATATAGTTGTTAAATTTCCTCATTATCAGCATGTAGTGGTCCCTGTAAGAGTAACTGAAGGACTAATTTAGCAATTTAATAAAATATATGTATGTCCATGCTAATAGATGTCTCTCTTTGCTACTCATTGACTATTGATATACTTTTTCTTGGGGTAATGACTGTTTACATGAACCTGACACAACAAAAATTTTTAAGTCTTAAGAAATCCCAGAATTTTCTTTTCTGCAGTAGAATTGCACGAGTATTCTGGGGTTTTCTGAGGAAGCCTCAGGCATCAGCACACATGCTCAAAATCTGCAAACCAGACTGTGTGCTGGTTAATGTAACCCAAAAATTGCTTTTGCCATATTTTAGGCCTTTTTTTAAAAGGGTACTTTACCTTGTGGTTGTTAATGTTATATAGGGAGATTTCTATATCTCAAAACAATCAGTGGAGCTCTGCAAGCTCACATGAAGAATGATGACAGTGACATTCCATTTGTACAAAAACTGGGGACAAAAATGGTACGTGTTCTTATGTGGAACTGTAATGCACTCTGTATAACAGAACCTATTTTATATAAATAGTTATAAGAGGAAAATGGGGACGAGGGGTGCTTTAGTTTTGTGAGGAGGGATCCTGAGTACATTTCTTGCAATATGTTCAGTGACAAAAAAGAAAATTATAGGAAAACCAAAGAAAGAATTCAAGATTTTTGCTCTCCATGAAAACCCCGAAGATTAAGAGCAAAACTACAAGGCTTTTAATGAAAAAGTTCAGGGTTTAGATGCAAGGCATTTATCACAGGAGAAGAAATCATATTTTTGCATGAAACATTGTATCTGGCTTAAAATTGTAATGAAGGATGGGGACAAACTACTTGACTCATTAGGTACATAATTCACTTAGAAAACCATCCTGTTCCTGTGTTGCTGACATCCATGAAAACATTGTCTTTCGTGTCAGCAGACCTGGACTGAACTGTTAACCACAGAAATAATATATTTATTTAGGAAATGCTAAATCTTCAAAACAATGAAAAGTTATGTGATATACTGTGTACCCTTGTTTCCCACTGGCTTACAGAATTAGGAAAATCTGACTGCTATTTCACTCCTCCATTCAGGAATTGTTGATGCTACTCTTTGTTGCTTATCAGTGGAAATTTTTTTCACAAATGCTTTTGTACTATTTCTCACCACCCCTCAAGCACTGGAGGATTTTTGCAGCACTGGGGACAAGACTAGAAGGGATGTGCAGAGAAATTGTGTTTGGAGCTCCTGAGAGCAAAATTTGCATATGGAACAAAAGAAAGCTTTTGGAAGATATCCTATTGTCCCATTTTCTATATCAGGTCTGCAATTCCATCTGCTGCTGCAGCGCTGTGTTTCACAAGGACCTTCAGAAACTTACCCAGCTTCCTCCTAGCAGTACTCTGGGTTTGGTCCTTCCAACATGGTTGCAGAATCTACCCACTGTGCTGGCCAGGGAATCTCTGCTGGCCTGCAGCTTGTCCTATTTTTGCATCCACCCATAATCTACTGCTGTCTGGTTGAATAGTTATCTTCTCCTTTATGTCTATCCTCATAAGAATATACATTTCAGGCAGCATGCATCATCCCTCTTAAGTGTCTCTCTGCTCACCTAAACAAGCTAAAATAATTTAGTTCTTTCCTTGTAAACAGAACTGTATCAGTACTCTAGACAAAGCCTCACCACTGTTATGCACAACAGCCTTAATGCTTCCTTATCTTATCTAAAAGTATCTGTTTAGAATAATTTTAAGGACCACGTTAGCATTTTTACGAGCACATTGCTTCAGTGATGCTGCTTTCCTTAAAAGGGAACTGCAGCCTTCCTTGTAGCTAGGGATGATACTCTTCTAACAGAACTGAGGTTTCAGCCACTGCCTTTACATTAATTTTCATGGTACTGTCATCTTACAGCTTACATATTTTTCCATTATCTAACAGACTTCTGGCACAATAATTTATTTGCTCTTGAATTCAGGAACCACCTTTTTGCTGAGGCCTTTCAGTACTACTGAAGCACTATATAAACCCCCAAATAGTTCAGGAAGTAAACATCAAAAGAGTAACACAGCTGTTTGCTGCTGTTGTTTTTTCAACAGTGGCAGAAACAGAAGACTGGTCTTTGCTAGAATTCAGAAAGCAAAGGAAAGAACTCAACCAGTTATATATTCTGGAACCTAAGCACTACCTGAACTTGGTTTAAAACACATGAAAATGCTGCTTGGCGAGGATGAGAAGTCAATTTTCAGAATAAGGAAAAAATGTCATAGACCACAGCTAAGTAAATACAAGGAAAGAAAGACTAGACAGTAAAGGAATGGACATAAAAATGTGGAGGTACCTCAAAGGAAACCATAATCAATGAACACAAAGAGAGACATTGCTGGAAAAACTTTGCAGTTCCACGAAATCTTAATAAGCCAAGCCACAAGTCTATAGTTGTAGGAGCTGCTAATTTCACAGCCACAAAAGACATGGTCCTTGAACATATGCCAACAAAGTACAAAAGTCAAATGTGTATCTTTTTTTT
>VWZN01020024.1:61469-91352 GCA_013396955.1 Regulus satrapa | reverse complement strand
TTTTTTTTTTTTTAAGAGCAATACTTTACTCACTGTGAAATGGTGCAAGGGAGAATTGACTTATCTGTTTAGGCTCTGGGCATTCTAAGCACACAGGCAGAATGTGTTTTTTAACTCCTGCTGCATAGTGTTATTTTACTAATGAAGTGAATCACAGTGACATTTTTTAATTGACTGCTTCAGCTAATTTAGGATGTATAATGGTTCAAAAAACTTTAATTCAAGCAGGCTAAAGGCCACCAAAGAACCATACCTACCTGCTGTGTGCTTATTTAGGAGACTGTTTCAGTACGTCCTACTATGACAGGAGAAAGTTCTACACTTACATTTTCTTACCAGTTGGGGTCACAGAGAATTTTAATTAGTTCTTCACTTTTTTTATCAGGGAACTGCTCCAGTGAATGGAAGATATTTTACATATGTCTGTAGTAGCAACTGAGATCAGCATTAAGACCATCTTCTACCTCACTCTTTCCATTCTCGCACTGAAACATTTAAACCCCTAAAGATGCACTAATAGCAATTCCACCATTACTTTTTCCTGATTTCTATTCCTTCTGCCCTGTGTATTAACTGCCTATTCTCCCTAAGAAAGTAAGAAATTGAAGAATTATTTTTAAAAGAGCTTATCAGACTGCTCATAAACACAAACAGCTCCTAAAAGGCTGATGGGGGCTTCCTGACAAGATGCTCACAGTGAAAGTGTCTCTCACCAATTGACAGTGACTGGTCAGGGTAGAACCTCAGTGTCTCTTGAAATGTGAATTGCTTAGTCAAAAGTCTCTGTCTTGTAGTAGTGCTTTGCAGACATTGTGGCATTTTTTGGATGCACAGTAATGCTAAATATTATAGATTCAGTGTGCGTTTTTTTCCATTTATGTGCTGAAATGAAACAAAAATCATCAGTTTTTAGGAGGTGATCCCTTTAGGATTAAAGTGATTCACTATATTTTGAAAAGCAGAATATGAAAATTGTGAAAAGAAACGCTGCTGTACAAATGGCTTCAAGTACAACGAAGTCAGGTCTGCTGTTCAACAAAAGCAACATGCACAGGCTCTTTCATCATCTGACTACTTAAAAAGTCCATGCTCTGTAGCTGAAGACTAGTAACATATTGAAGCTGTTGAAGCTGATGATATGAGGGAAACTAATTACCTCTGGAGTCAATGCCCAACTAATTTCAGTTAATGTTATCTCCTATTACATTTCAAAGACTGAATCCCAATTCTGATTCAGACTCAGAATATACAGCAAGGCCATTTGCTGTATATTTCTCCTTTCTGTTGGAGGAAACACAATGGACTTCAGACACATGCACCCTCTGTCTGAACTACTTGCCATCGGAGTTTGCTATTTGAGAATTTTGCAGAGATGTTGGCTGTCTGACTGATGCATTTTTTGAGTATATGGGACATTGCTTTGAAGGTTGCCCTCCTCTCATGCTGTGCTGCTCTTTGAGGAAGCAATGGGACTCCAGGGCAGGCCCCTTTTGTCATCTTCCTGGAGCAGCTGATGACAGCAGCCTCACCTTTGTGGAGGTGCCTGGGTTTTCACTAAGCTTGCAGAAGGGTCTCTGACCATTGCTGCACCAGTGGCAACTGCAGTGACAGCAGCATCTCCAAATGCTCTGGTGGTCTACAAAACAAATATGAGGCTTTGCATCTGGGATATGACAGATACTGTATATGGAGGATGCATATGTAGATGCAGTCCAGAGAGGGAGGGTGGAATCACAGCAGGTATAGAAATATGCTCAGACCTGTTTCAGATCTCTAATCAGTCTTTGTATTTCTGAGCTCCTGAAGTTTTGAGTCAATCATTCTGGTTTTGATCAGGGTCAGCTTAACTAGTTTCTTTATAGAGCACATATGGACCTGTCACTGGACTATTTAACTGACACATTTACAGTAATCACTTATCTGGCATGCAGCCATTAACATATAAAACACTAGGTCTGCAAAGTTAACTTTAATAACAATATATTAAAAATGTGCAGCAACCTTCCCCACCTTTTTCCAGAAAAGCAGTCTATGGGGTATCACATTTGCTCTAATTGGGCACAACAAATGAACAGCAGCGGTATAAAGACACTCTGTAACCTGCTGGAGAGGAATGTTTCTCTCTTTATTGATGGGGCACCTATTTAGCTCTTGTTATTTCATGGAGTGGTGAATTGGACTGGCCAAACTTCACACCCACATTAGTTTAATTTCTGCGTATGCCACATGTGACTGGTCATAACTAGAACACAATCACATTCCTTGTTCCAAGGCTCTTGCGGCACAAAACTTTTGCAGTTTTGTGTAGGCTTAACTTAAAGATACGCTGTTTCCTTTCCAGATGCCTGAATACTGTTTGGCAACCTCCAGAGGTGCAATGCTGCATTTTTCCTGTGGTGTTTAATGGCTGGAGCGGTCTCCTCTTGTCATTGTTAACGTTGTCATACAGGTTCTCCATGTTTCAACAGAACTGTCATTATTTAGCACAGCAGAGAGATGTTAGAGATTTCCATTTTTTTTCTTATACACTCAAGTAATTGCATGTTCTGTGTGGAGCGAGAAGAATACAAAGTACAGTACGTGTAGTTAAATTGCATATTGAATGCAGCTCAATTGTACACCATTAAAAGTTTTGATTTTAAAAGTTTCCAGTAGTACCAAATTGTGCTTAAGGTTCAATAATGTAGGTAATTTTAAAAAGCTTTTACAAGCACTTATTTTGGCAAGACTGTATGTTCAGAAAGTACTAATAAAATTTCAGTGGCCTTAATCAATCCGATATATGATGTAATAATGAAAAATAGTATGGGAAAAATATTCATACCGAAACGAATTATCAAGCAAATTTTCTTAAAATAAAACAAAACTGATGTCAGAGAAAGGTGAAATATTTCTTTATATGTGTGCTGAAACAAACTCATTTCAAACGGCAATCTTGTGCTCATTTGTCAAACATTTGCCTAACCAGAGAAAGATTAGGCATAAAAGAAAATCTTACTAGTCAATTATTTTAGTCTTCAATTCTTGCTCAGAATAAAATATTATATCCCTTTTGCAGTACCACTTGGCAGCCACTTAATTAGTCTGTGATTGAAGATCTGCTACAAAGAGTAATCATTCAAATGTAGTAAGACTTATTTTTGTACGAGCTGTTTCTGTGTTTCCTCTATGCTTTGATGAGCAGTGGAACTGTTGACATTTAAAGTGTCCTTGTTGCCATCAGGTCTAGTATAAGCAGAAATAAAACTCTTTCACACTTGGAGTTGTCATTTCTTGTTCCCTACAAATTCAGGCAGGTTGTAGGCTAAATTTTTGAGGCTTTCTTTGTAAACATAACAGCTATACACAGACTTGCCAAAAACAAGTACCCTTCTCTCCCTGAAGTAAAACAAAATGCAGTTAGCTGAAACTGGAGAACATTTAAGATACCTGAGAGTTAAATTTGCATGCAAGAAAAAAGCTTTCTGACAAAACATAGTTTATTTCCTATAGTGATTGATTCTAATGCATGGATAGTTTTACATTTTAAAGATAAGCATGAAATCACTGCAGAAGGAGCTGTAGTGATCTGGGCTCCCATCATATAACATTAAAAGAGGTTATCTGGTACAAACTAAATTAAATTTGACAGGTCTATTTTGTAATTAAGCTCTGTGGGCACAAAATAGGACAAGGTGGTAAGATGATGCCAAAAAGAGAGACTACTGGGTTTCCATAAATAACCCCAGGCAAAATTAGAATTTGGCAAAAAACATACCCCACTAAAAGATATGTCTGTGAAGAATATTAATTCTCTGGCAATATTAAATTTCAAATTTCATGTGAACCTGGTAAATTTTGGTAGATGTCTCGGTATGTTTTCTCACACTTGGAGCTTTAATAAAAGCTCAGCGAAGAGTTGTCTGTGTCACTCTGATCACAAAGTCCTGTCCAGGCTCAGGATGCAGCCAACAGAAGTGCCATAGCTACTGCTCAGACAAAACCCAGTGGGTAAAACATTGAGGCTGTGAGCACAGATGGCTTGGACACAGTTTTGCCACTTGTGTTTCCAGTTTGAGGGAGAAGTTGTCGAAGGCACACTAAATGTTTGGCAAGGTGAGCAGGTAGGAAAAGGTATTTAGGAAAAATGAGGGAGAAACAAAAATCTGAGAAGATCCAGAGATATTTCCTGTTAACCTTAGTGAACAATAACATTGAGAAAGTGATTAAGCCTTGTCAGAGATATTGAAAATACAGCTCAAGTTGATCCAAACCCATCATATTAATCTATAGAAACCCTGTTCTCTTGGAGCAAGTGTGCATAGCTTTGTTTTGTTAGCTGGAAAAATATGTCACAGCTCTGAACTATTTTATTCCATTAGACTCAACTAATCTTGCCATGCTGGGTTTTACATATCAAATGATTTTTGTGAGTTTTAGTGTGCCTGAGGTAGCAGACACTGTAAATACGGCATAGATTCCCAGGCAAGTTTGCAGTCAAGTGTGAATAAAACAGCTAATTCTAGGGAAAAAAAAAAAAGAAAAAAAAAAAGAAAAAAGTAAAAACAAAATACCAATTTAATACCCATTAAATTATTATATGAGCATTACCTCATCTTATAAGGTTTCAAAATAGCAACACTGAGATTTGATTTATCAACTGTAATTGACCATCAGTTTGAATGAAAGCAATCAAAGACTAAAGCTGTGTAACTCTGAAAAACTTAGCACAGAGCAGGACTGGCAGCACTGCCCTTACATGGCTGTATTATTTCTTAAAGAGACTGGTTAGTTGTTATGGGTATGTCTGCATGACATGGTACTTTACCAGAAAAATAACCTTTGTTTAGGAATTACCATTACTCTGATTTGAGCAAGAGATGCAAAAAAGAAAAATAGTTCATGAAATAGATGCTTATTTTCTTCAAAAGTACAAGATTTTACTTCAGCTTCACCTTCAGCATGCCAAGAGGCTTATTTCAAAGAGTGGGAGAAGAAAAGTACAGAAAATACACAAAGTGTATTATAATTGTAATGTCACAGAGTGTGAACACAGCAGGTCCCTCCAGCATTTTGTACAGTGCTCAAAATACAAAGAAAACACAAAGCAACAAAGAAATAGGGTCTGACTGTCCAGCTTGTCATTCCTGAATTTAAAACAATAACCTCGGGCAAAAGATGAGCAAAGAAGGTCAGCTGGAGGGTTGGGGGGAGCAGAAGTGCTGGTGGGTTTGGAGACATCTCCCTTTCCCAAGAGCAGCTGAACAAATTCTGGTGTGCCTCTGACCGAGCAGCAGGGATGCAAGTGGAGTCTCTGAGCGCTGCTGAAGCAGTGCTGGCTTTTCAATCCAACAAAATATTTCTTAGCTTGTTCTCATTTGTGAGAGGGGAGCTGAGCTGGCATGGTCACTGCTGGAGAGGATGGGAGAGAGGGAGAGGCACTGGGGTCTTCAGTGAGGGTGTGTCCGTGAGAAGGGATGGAAGCCCTGAGGCAGCACTGTTGGCTCAGTCTCCCACTTCATAAAGGTGACATATATTCCAGACAAACTAAGTTGGTTAACATGTCCTTCCTTGCAGATATGATTGTAGAAAAAACTGAAGAAAAAAACTGAACTCATAAAGTTCTATTNTTGTTTGTTTGGTTTTTTTAACTGTGGCAAGTGCTGACAGATCAGAGGAGCAATCTTTCTAACACTGAAATCCTTTTGGCAGAGTACAGTAAGGACAGTCTGCCTATTCTTAGAAGTTATTATGCTGCTAATCATTGCTAAGTACTTTAAAACAATGTATTATGTGCTAAATACAGGCAGGGAGCTCAGTGGTGCCCAAAATGGGAGGAATATACAGATTGTATCCTGGAGTTTATAATCTAAAACATTATTGTTGCTAGATGGAATGTAATTGGAAAGATGAAAGTATTGCAGGCTTCATTCCACAATATCAAATCACTGCAGCTCAAAGCAGCACTGCAATCCACTGAAACCAATAAGAGTCTTTATGCTCAATCCATTTTTCTGGGATGGGACCCAGGGAATGGCTGAAGGGCTGGAAGGTTCTGAAGCCACTGCTCACCTGGGTGGCCACCAGCCTCCTCGCTTGGCTCCTTGCTCCTCAGAGCTCCAGCTCTGTGACAGTGGTACAGGGAACCAGGCCAGCTCTTCCTGGTGCTGGTGAGGGTTTGGGAATTTTGCTGTCTAGGGAAAGAATGTTGTTATGTCTAATGTTTAATGCAGCGCTGGCACCGGGAGGCTGCAGGCAGATTTGTTTACTTGACAGGCTCTGCTAGCTTGACTTTCTAAGGGTAAAAACCTACATTCATATGTGGAAAGACGTCCATGGGAACAGGTCAACTGGTTGCATCAGTCCATGGTTGTTCGGAGCCAACGGGGCCACTCAGGTGTGCCTGATAGGGTCCTTTGCTTCAGCTTAACAATGGCACAGCACAGGTCTGACACAACAGCTAGTTTTGGTCTCTTTCTGACCAAAGAGACTCCCAAGAGACTTCCAAGAGACTTCTAAGAGACTCCCAAGGACACATTTTTCTGCATTAGGGCTGTTTTCTGTCTTTCAGAATTCTATTGCTGAGGTTTGAGCCATAATGGAAGCAAAAATGCAGTAGCCTTCAGGATTAGTTTTCATATTATTTTCATGAAAGCAAGTTCTTTTTTTCTTCTTATGGCATGATAATGGTAAAATTATGTCCTAAAGTGAAGAAATGTTTGCAGAGATTGTTGATGACTCAGATGGTTTCTAGGACAAACCATTGTTTTAAGAGCAGCATGTGCTTTTTCAGTAGACACCCTCAATGCCATGAAACATAACTGACAACAGTGACCAAAAAAGGTATTTTTATTGAATTTGAGAAATCACAAATGTTTAAATCAAAGTAAAAACATAGTTGCTGCCTTAAAAGGCCAGTGGAAAAATAGCAAGAACTCTCATATCTGGAAGTGGGACATTATAAAACATCTTTATTGCAATAAATATCCTTCCTATTTGTTGAAATGAACTACATGTGCTATGTCTGCACATGTCTCTACTAAGGCTATTAACGGTTATTTCCATGTAATAAAATCGTGTGCTGGTCTGTATATTTTTAGCTATGTGATAATACTTTTCATATAAACACATACACAAAGATTAACGCATACCGACAAAATCCTGTGAAACACATCATGTGTTTTATATGGTATGTGTTTGCTCTACACTAAATGTCTTCAGATGTATTTGTGCTTCCTACGCTTAAATGAAAAAATGATATTGAACAATTTTAACAGTGGGTCTCAGATTCATCTCCTCAAGTTTCCTGAAACATTTAAAATTGCAACTGTAATCTCATGCTTCCTATGCTAAATTAATTTTGGACTACAAGCTAACAGAAATAATTTAAGTTAAAGTTTGTGAGGATTTTGTCATATCTAAGCAATATAAAGGGGTCGAAGTCTCAAGAATTTAGTCTATTTGTTCCTATTATGTTATTGGCACCCCTCTAATTAAGAGCAAAAATTTTACTTTTTTTAAAAAAGAATGTCAAGCTTCTAAATCTTTCAAAATGAAACCTGCTACTAACAACTTGTCCCAGAAAGTCAACAAAGTAGAACAAACTTCGCAGTTTTTCATATGTGATACTACTGAAGATCGGACATCTAATGTGATTCACGCACAAAGTACAGTGGATGGTGAAGTCCCAGATCCCTTAAAAAATAATTACAACTTCAGTATTCCTTTTAGAAGATGTACAACTCCCATCTATCATTTGGCTTTTATTCTTCCTTTCAAGAATAAAAGTAGCAACTTTGCTGCTTGCTTTACATGACCTGACTCTAAAGTGCTACTGCTTTCTGCTTTTCCACTGGACACAACCTCTAAGCTTTTCCTGTCCCTTTTATTGTTTTGTTACCAGATATTTATTGCAAAGCTGTATCTGTCCCATTTTTTTGTGGCATTTTCTGTTAGGTGAGTTTTGCTGTGGGGGAACAGGCTGTGCAGAAGAACACAGCTCAGGAGACAGATGAAGCAGTGACTGGTTTTATTAGATCCTCTGGAGCATGGGGTTCCTTAAAAAGTAAGTGCTCCATTTTTATTTTTTTTTTAATATAATTTAATACTGGCTTAAGAGCTTTAGTCTTTTACTTATATTTAATCAGAGATTTCTGTTTCTGTAAGTGGTCCAAGGTGCATGTTCAATTCAAAACCAAAATATTTTGATGTCCAGGAGTCCTAAGTTAACTTTAAGTATGCATATAGTGAGAATTTGCTATTTTTTTCTCCCCCAAAAGACATGAAAAGTTATACCAAGATAAAAATGATAGTACTCTGATAAATTGTGATGTCAAAAGCACCTATTTTTGGTGTAGTTATGTCCATTGAACGTGATCCTCATTTAAATTCAGAGTAAAATTAAATCCATTTTTGGATGGATGCACAGAATAAGACCATGTTGAAACCGCAGGCAAATTTAGGAAGGAAAATTGAATTATATCAGGTTGGAATTTGGACATTTGTTTAGACTAGCATTTTTGCTTATCACAGGTACCACTCACTTCCTAGTTTCTTTACTTCATGATTAACTTCTTGGATTGAGCTTTTGACCTAGAAATCATAATTCTACTGCTTTTAATGGTCTGCATCTCAACACTTGAAGTTCGAGGTACCTAACTCATAGTACTGATAAGCAGATAGTAACAACATTGTTTGAATAGTATTGTTATCTCATAGCAAATTTTCATTAGGAGCCACACAGTGCTGTTCATTCTCATTTCAATTTTGAACCAGGTCAAACTCATACAAAAGTGAATGCAGGGTAATGCATGGGTTTAACAATAAGATAGCAGTTTTGAAAACGACATAAAAATTCAAAAGCTAAGGTAATATTTTTCTTTTAAAAGCATGTATTCCTGGTATGTTTTATGACTAACATATTGAGGTTTTTTTAGGCTCCAATATCCAAATCAGTAGCTGGAATGGAGACTGAGTCCACACCAGGAAGTGATGTTAGGAGGGTGGGTGTGCCTGCTTACAAAGCCACAGATGCCTTGAGGTAATAACAAAGGACTGGAAATTGTACAGACAGGCAACAATTCATTTCTGTTTCTTAGTGTTTATTATAGAAATGTTCAAGCTGGAGACTTGGCACACTCCATGTTAACGATATAACAACTCCCACCATAGTTTTACAACAATAAATACTTCTGATAGTAAAAAGACATATTTTACCAAGTGATTCCATGCATTATGGCTCCATGAACTGCAATATTTCTTGAGAGAAGCATCACACACCACATTCTGTCAGTTGCTGCAACAGTCGTTCATCTCCATGAAAAACATGCAGGTCAGGTGAGTGAAAGTGAGAAACCTTCTGGTTTTTTAGAAGAGCTCTGCCATATGGTTCATTTTGATTAAGGGACAAAAGTAGAAAATATGGTTCCTCTGTCATCTTATTAAAAATCTGATTTCTGACACTATAATAAAAATTAGTTATGCCATTCTAAGTCAGAAAAGTTGATTTCCTTCTTCTGGTTGGATTCTGTCTTTGGACTTGCTGTCTCAGTTGTAGGACAGAAGACATTATTTACTATCTCAGAGAATGCAGTAAATTAGGCAGAAAAGAAGGAAGAAATGGAAAAGACAAAAGGAGGCTAAACAAACAATATCCAACTAGAAGCTTTTCCAAAGCTTCTGTGATGCACATGTAGGTTAAATTTAAACGGGTCTTCATTTTTACATGTGGTTGAGGTTGAAAGTGGATTTTCATACATGGTGCTGTGTTTCTCTCTGTCATCATATTAGTATTTATTTATTTATTTATTTATTTATTTATTTATTTATTTTAATTTACTTCTCCTTTCCAGAGCTAGTAGAGCTTTCCAGTGTTTTCCCTTGCCTGATTGCCTGTCTTTGCATGGCCTGCTTCTCCCTTTTGTTTTATGTTGTGCTCTTAGAAAAAATGAATACTTGCAGCTCTCTACATCTTTTCCTATCTTTGGTCTAGAAAAAAATATGTCCAAAAGCTTGGCAACAGTATTCCTAGGATAAATCAACTTGTTTGGCAGGACTTTCCAGCAGTAGCTGCTTTCTGCATAGAACTATTAATAGGTAAATCTCATGTACTACCAAGAATTCAGGAAAACTTTTTAATCAGAAATGGTGCAGACTGCACTTACTTCAAAATATCTTTGTTTTTAATGAAACAGGGACAATATTGCAAACAACTGGTGTTCCAATTTCTAATAAAATTTTTCTTGGGGATTAAAATCAGAGATAAATATATAGGTATTTGCATTAATCAGCTTCTAGCAGCATGACAGAGTCACTACAAACAACATCAAACTCAGTATATACAGGGAACCTGTGTCAAGAAAATAATAACTCCAGTCTAAAATAGCAGATATCACATCTTCATCACTGAAATGTCAAAATATTTGAACTAAAAAAATGTAAATATTAATAGATTAAACTAACCTGCCAAGTTGCAGTTGGAGAGTGCTCCAAGAAGGAAGATTTTGAGTTTCACCAAAGAGAAAAGGCTTCAATTAAGGACTTTTTTTATTTTTTAAATTTTAAAATTTGTTTGTTCAAAATTGAATCTTTGTGCTGTGTATAATCAATTTTTGGTCATATTTCATTGCACTAAAGTACTAAGAAAATTTCTGTCAACATTAAGATTGTCCTGCAGGATTTATACACATGGAAATTTATTCTTAAATAACTACTTTTGATTAATTGTTTTCAATTAGCTTCCTGCGCTTCCTAGGTGCTGTTATAGTAGATACGTATCTAATTTTGAATATGGTAGCTATCACACAAACTAAATTTCTTACCCCAGTACAGACTCACTTTCTCTGAGTAAAAAAAAGTGTACTTTCTATTTTATAACACTTAAAAGTAAACTTAATGTAGAAATCACGATATTTAAAGGGGACAGTAATACTCACCACAAGAGATGGAGTTTGAAGAAACAGAAAATCTTTGGTGTGCACGTGCTCTTCTTCAGATCTCAGATGCCTGACAGCTTTCCTATATTCATTTTCTTTCTCTACAAAATTTATAATGCTTTTTTGCTTTAAAATGACAGGTACAAGACCTCTGCTATATATAAACTAATTTATTTTCTTCTCTTCATAATGAAAAAAAATCTCATGTTGGAAGACAATGGTGCCTGTTAAATGACATTTGTCTTATTTTGCTTGTAAATTATATTTTATTTCTATGCAACAACCTTATATCTTTTTATGGGCTAAGAAAACTGATAGTGCTTAAAAATATGCTTTTTTTAATGGTTTGAAGACTGCTGTTTAGCCTTTGAAAATTTCAGAATGTGTTACTTACCACTGTCAGTTATTTTTTCCTTTTAGTGTGCCTTGCAAGAGCCCTGACAAAGTAATGATTCAGAGCTGGGGATATAAACCAGATTTAAATACTTTGCATTTTATTTCAGGCATCTGGCTCATCCATTCACATTTTAATATAATCAAAAAATTCTTGAAATACTTTAAAGTATATATTTCAGAGGAAAGGCAAAATAAAAATTCCTTTGAAAATAAAACCAAACCGATATTGCCCGCATCTGGACACTATGTGTGCTCCTTACTTCTTGCTTTTCCTGCTGCAGAAAGAAATCTATTTGGGGTCATCTTAGAAAAATTCCTGTCCTTTCAGCATGACATTGGCTCACAGATCAGAATATTATTATGAACTTTATTTGTATTTCTGTGGGCATCAGAAAGTACCAATCTGGTAGAAAGTTCAGGAATCAAATAACATGTCTTGGACATAACTCTTTTCTGTGGTTATTTAGACAATTAAGTATCACTTTGTTCTGCTGGATTTTGTTGTATTTTGTTTGGTTTGTTTTTTTAATTACCGAGCAGATGTTAGTATTCATGAGATGTAATTGTAAAAATTCAGCATAGAAGAGTAAGAGAATAGGTGTTGAGGATTAACAGCACTTCAGATACTGAGAGTCACCAGTGTGATAATCCATGTTCTGGCAGCACAGCTGTTGTCATGGCCCCAGGGCTATGCAGCTTCCATCTGTCCTTGGGCAGAGTTCCTGCACAATGTGGGGGCTTTTGAGGGGGCTGGAGAGTGATATAATATCTGACTGACTCCAGCTCCAGGTGCCAATGCTCAAACATTGTTCCGAACTGAGTAGCACTTATAAAGTGATTTGAATAAATAGTTATGTTCCATCCAAGTGGGAGGTCAGTTGATGGACATCATGCTGCTTCTGAGAAACCACTGTGTGACCCCAGTCAACACAAAAAATGATTTTCTTGTCTCATTTGGGTGAAAACTGGCCACACAGCTTTCTGTTTTTTTGGAAGCAGCAATAAGTATTAAATGATTTGGGGTTTAAAGAAGTTGAAAGGAAAATACTCTGCAGTCATAGAGGCTTATCCTCCATTACTGCATCTTGGATCTGGATCAGTTGCCTACAGTCAGTTTGTGACTGGAAGAAAAACATTAGGACTTGCTTCTGCAGAGATCAAGCTTTGGTTGAGAAGCAAATATTTATTTCACTTTCAGATTTCTGATTTTAAATGCCCTGTAAAAAAACATTCTTAAAACTCTGTCCTGTCCTGGAAAGAAGAAACACAGAACAGAAGCCTCTTGGAAATAGTGATCTGTCAAGGGTATAAATGGATTTATGCAGCATTATTTAACAGCTACTGCCCGGAAAATTGCTAGGAGCCATAGATCATGGTTGCAACACTAAAAACTCTGGAATGGAAACAAAATTTCAGTTTTGTTTTCCTCCTGTCTCCAATTGCTCTATTCTGTTGGTGTTGTTTTTTGACAACTCTGTGTGAGTAATGCAAATGTTTTGCCTGTGGAGATCAGAAGCATCATATTATGTTCAAGCTTTATCTGGGACACAACTTTTGGAGATAAGGAATATCCAGCCTTCCTCCTCCCTCTCTGTCCTCATTACTGGAAGGTAGCTCTAGTAGCTTTGTGCCTTAACACTAGAGCTGGAAAGGACTTAGTCCACCCACCAAAACATGACAAAGACAGGATATATCTTTAGTACATCTAGATAATTCCATTCTGTTTTAAATAGTCAAATGAAAATGATTCTTGTATGTGCCCTGGGAGATTATTTCTCAGTTTTACAAGACTGTCTTATTCTGATTGCAAATCTGTGTTTTCCACATTTGGAAATGAGCACAAATGACCATTGTGATATTTTAATCATACTTTTTGCACTAATACCACCCACAGAACTTTCTGAAATAATTTTTGTTTTAGTTAAACTGCTTTCAAGAGACAGAGACCCAACTGCTAACTTGGTGAAACATTCCAGTTTATTGTTTTTCTTTTAAATGTATGTTTGGCATCACTTTCTAGCTACATTACACCACTAGTAACAGATGTCTATATATTTTTTCTGTTTTGTTCCACATTCTTTGTTTCCTTTTTAAAAAAAAAAAAAAAAAATACAACTTAGCTACTGTACTTATTATCCTTGAATTACAGGGTTTTTTTGTGTAAATCTTTGCAACCTCTACCCACAATGCCTGTTCTTCTGATGTTTCTAAAGTTGATTATTTCTACCTTTTTACTCCTATTACTGGACTAACTCCTCTGAGCTGTAGTGGTGACAGGGAGATGTAAATCTCTGAAGAAACTTAAACTCATGGAGTTGCCATATTAAAGCAGATCCTTTTGGACCAGGTTCCAGACTCACCTACTACAAAAGAGTGATTATAAATTCCTGTGTCATTAAATTTTTGAGGTCTGATATGAATTAATTTTTAAACTCTTTTTAGTTTTTTTTCATACTTCATGCGATGGAGGAAAATGAAGATTAAGTAGCATGCTTACATTAATGTTTAGACTAACTGGAGAGTGGAATTCAAGAATTAAATTCCCATCCAGCTGCAAATAAACAAAGTTTTGCCATGAATTACTTCCCAGTATCTTTCTGAGCAAGAGCTTTCTATCGGTTCTTCTATTAGAAATTTCCTTCATATTTTCAGAAATCTCCAAAAATCTGCATTGAAATTAAAACAAAGTTCCTGGGGATATGAAGAGATTGCTGGAACAGGGTGGCAGGTTCCCCACTGAAATTGAGGAGTCTCCTCCACCTTTTTAAATGTCAAAAACTTGACCAGAGATGGCTACCTTGAGCAACCTTTTATAGCTCTAAAGCTGGCCCTACTTTGTGTGTAATGTTAAACCAGGATTTCCAGACCTCAATTCTGATGCCCTATAATTCTGCAATTCTGCTTTTCTTTTTTTTTTTAAACTAGTGACTTCTAGAACTAAATCTGCTAATTTTCTAGTTTTATTGTCTTTAGATTCTACAGTCACACACTATTGAGAACCTGAAGAACCAAAGCACATGAAGTGCTTACAGTGTCTCATCAGATTTCTGCATCAGATGTGGTAGATTGAACACAATGTTTTCCTGGAAACTCTTGGTTCTGGGTAAAATCTTCAGTAATCACAACCTTTAGGTTTTTTATTGGCATGTGATGATAGAATTACTTAAATTCAGGGATGAGTGAAAGGCTCATAATATGCTGCTATATGCTGTTTCCAGATTGAAAAGAGAAAGTCTGGTGAATGTCTTTGGTGATCTGTTACCATGGTTAAAAGGGACGTTAAAAACAGTGAGAGGTCTCACTGACATTTTAAAAGCAGAAATGCTTTCCTCAACTCCAATTATGAGAAAATACAAAGAAATAAGAAGTTTGTGGTAATGTTAAATAGATTTTTGTTTCAATTTCCCAAATTTAGAAGCAAAATAGAGAAGAGCTGTGGTTCTTAAATGAACTGACAGGTTTTATGGGTCAACATTACCGTGGATAGATCTGGGTCACTCCAAACCAATGCAAAGTGCTCTAGAAATTTACTTCAGTCATTTTCTCATAGCTCTAGGAGGAAAGAGAGCTCAGGACCTCTCCAAAAATGGCCAATTAGGAAGTAAAGACTTTGGAAAGAAGACAGAATTACTGTGATCACTGTGTTGGGTTTCCACACCCCCCCTAACACCCACAGTTCTGAGTTTTCTATGCTTTATATTTAAGTTTTGAAAAGTTACAAAAACTTTACATTCCTTCCCTCCCTCCCCCTCCTTTTTGGATATTCTAATTTCTTCATTTGTTCTATTCACCTGCTTTGGTGGCCTTCATGAAACTCCAAAATTCCTTCTAAAGGAAATGGAATAGTCATTAACCAAAAACTGATAAAAACCCACTAGGTACTTATATAGCTAAAGAGGATATATATAATGAAGTGTATGAAAGGAAATAAATTATGCCAACAAAACTGTCTGATGGGGTAATCTGTTTATTTTCAATCTGCCATAAGGGTATTCAGGACCCTGGGTGCTGGAAACCAAGTTTCAGAACATTAACTTGCTTAGTAGGTGTTTTGTGATAGTGGACCAGTATTTATTTATTGAGTGGGACTGGAATTAGAAGTAAGATTTCCATTTCTTAACATGTCATGGAACATATTGAAAAGACAGAAGAAAAATATCTCTACTATCATTGCAGGAAAATAAAATTGAAGTTATACTCCTTACTGTTAGTCTTCAAAATAGGAGTTGCTTTTAAACCCCCCTTTAGACCTTCTCTAATGCTAGGAGAGAGAGAGAAAATTACTTCCCAGTAAAAGTAATTGCATCAGAAATAGATTCTTGAGAAAAGGTTGTTTGTTCAGTTTTAAAATAAATTTTTGGTTTGGTCCTTTTGAGAAATGGCTGAACTGTTCCTCCCTCTTCCCACAGGGACATAACTTGTGCTAGATTGCAGCAAATATTTTTCATTTGTAAAGGTAGTGAAGGTCTCTGCAAGATGAAGGGCAGAGCTACGGATCAGATTTCTGTGGGATGATGACTGTACTTTCTGAGGAGCCTTGATAAAACCAATAGGGATTTTCACATATTTCTGTACTTCTGCAATAATATCAGCTACTGCATAGGGAATATGGCGTAGGGCTATCTACAGCTACATGCATATAAACAAAGATTAAAAATATATACATTTAAGTTTATGTATATAATGTAGTAGTAGAAAGTAGCCTCTTCTGTGAGGAAACTCATGACCATTGGGACCAAGACAGAAATGTAAAAATCAATATATTCCTTATCTAAAAATAATGCAGACATTGATGTTTTCAATCTGTTATTATATTATCAGTATAATCTAACTAAATGATTCTTTGATGGCTTCCTCTACTTGACAGAAACTTGCTTTTGGGGTTAGTAGACCATCCTACCTGAGATAAGTAATGTGGGATGGAGTTTGCTATGGGAAAAGCCCACATTGGCTTTACTCATCTGACAACAGATTCTTATGAGTAATGTAAATGATTCTATATCTGCTGCTCCCTAAAAATCTATCTATTTTGACTTAGAGTGGGGGTTCATGTCTGTGATTGAGACCCATTTGTTTCAGTCACCACTATTGGACAAACCCTGGAAAAGTATGCTGGAAGCAGACGTTTTACAGAGGCTGCTGCACACCCAAACCTGCACTTCCCCAATTCTTCTTACAAACATCCCCGGCTGTTGTTATTCAACATCTGGCAGTTACCTTGGCCAAGCTCCTTCCTAGCCTTGGAGGGGGTCTGTGGCTCCTCCCTTTGGTCTGAGATGTCCTCAGGGCAGCCAGATGTAGGACAAACATTTCTCCTGCTGGCAAAACAGGATGCAGAAAGGTTCTTAAGACAGAGCCAACACGGTTGTTGAGAATTTTCTGGCTTCTCTTCATTCATTTGGCATTCCATTGTGAGTTCACTCACATTTCAGTTTGCTGTCCTCATTCCTGACCCCTCAGGTTGTTACTTTTACCAATGACTGCTACAGTTTTCATCACCCATCATTAGGCTGAAGTCCTACAGTCAGCAATAATTGCACTGGGTTTAGTTAGTGGTGCTGAAGGTGCAGACTTAAAAAAGCTAGTATAGCTATCCTATATTTATTTATTTATTTATTTGTTTGTTTGTTTGTTTGTTAATCTTTAAATTAAATTCAGTATCACTACATTTATGACCTAGATTTCTTACTTTGTCTTACTTTGATTTTGTCTGCTTAATTTGGGAGTGTGTCCTTTAATAATATGGCTTGCCCTTAATGACTGCAGTCATCCTAAGCTCATGCCAGAAAAAACATTGTACTACAGTGCTCTATCATGTGTTACATTCATTATCTGACCAAAAGGCTGCACTCCTCCACACAATTACTCTGAGGCTGGGCACAAAAATGTGCAAATGTGTGTACTTATAATAGGAATGTGCTTTGAGGGTTAGATCTTTTTAAACAAAGACAGGCATTATCTCATTTATTTTGCCAAATCTTGATCTCTTCTTAAAACAGATCAACATCTAGCAGAGAATATCCAAGGCAGCTATCATAATAAATTCTCTCCTAAAACAGTAAGGAAGACTTCAAGGTCTGCTCTGAATCTGGATAAAAGCAGGAGACAACAGCCAACACTGGTAAATTATAAGACAAACAAATTAAAACTATACAGTAAAGGAAGTCATAATATCACAAATGGACTACAAATGTTCAGTGCATTTTTTTTTTAAATATAGAAAATAAATTAGAAAAGCACGTTTTGGCTTGTTTTTCTATCCTGAACATTTGTAGCTGATTTCTATGTGTTGAGGTTGTTTTTTATTTAGTTGAATAGGATCTGTGTTCTCCTAGGGATGTCCAATGTCTTGGCAAGGACACAAAGGTCTGTAGGGCAGGAAGATTGAGGAACTGGGACTTTGGGCTGATATATGCACACTTATGTTGAAAAATGCAGTGACTGGAGACCATCTGTGTAATGGGATGCCTTGGTGTTGTACAGATGAAGCAAAGACATTTCTTTAAGCCCAGCACCATGTAAATATGTTTTGAGCTTCTAGTGTGAGGAATTCTGCAATAATGGAATCAGAGAACAGTTAGTGAATTCATAGGCATATTTCTCTATCTGAACTTGGTAGCTCTGTGCAAACTGAATGAAGGTGTCTTTTCACATTTGCAATTTCCCTGAGTATTCAATTATCAGTCTGCAGGTTTGCAAAGCAATTGCAATCAAATCTTTCAACCCTCTTATAGGAAGCCAACTATGTTCATAGCTGAAACTGAATAAGCTCTGTTTGGCTAAGTTCTGTCCTGAGTGATATGATGGGTGTCACTACGGTTTCTTACAATGCACATTCAGTGGAGGGGCTCAACCCACCTCCCATAAAATACATTTCTGCTAGTAAGTTGCATAGTACTAAGGAGTATTTCTGCTTATTGAAACTAGCTCTACTGTTGGCATAGGAGGATTTGTTCATATGGATGAGGGGTCTGCTGTGTTGGTTGGCCCAGATGACAAAGAAAAGTCTCAGGAACTTCTAATTCACTAGTGTCAACATAGCAAAATACAACAATTAAAATCTTAAAAAAAATTACCTTCCCATTGAGGACAAACCACTTCTCATTCTGAGTAGAATGATGTCAGCAAGCATGGTAGAATTCATCTTGATATGCAATCCAGGATCTGTTTGCATGTATTTCATCATCTTTCACAGTTCAGTAAGTATTTCCACAGTATATTTATCAGTAAAATATGGAATCTTATCCTAAGTTACAAATATGTGCTCAACATGCTCACAGTCCTTTGGAGGATGAACAGTTGTCTGACACCTCACAAAACCCAGCAGCAGACAGCATTTGGATTTTCTGGAAATTCCCAGCAATAGAGATCAATGGAGGAATAGATTCCTGCTCCAGATTCACTTCAACAACAAAAGGTAGTAATTTTAGGGTTGAGTGGAAGTTGCATGACTTAGATTAGAGCTGCCCAGTGTGTTGTGAATTTGTGGAAGTGTGCTTCAAGACGTGCTGGCATGTCGAGCTCTTAAATGAGAAGTGTGTTTTACTGCATGCTCTGGGGGAGCCTTAGAGAACAGCAGTCAATCTCAATTAATGTGAAAAGAATCTGGCCACATGTATATTGAAAAAGGTTTGCTTTCTACCATCAAAGTGCTTCCCAGCTGGATGTTGTTAATAAATAATTGTCTGGTTTCACTTAGTGCCTTGAAGTTCAAAATCTTCACATTTTATGAGTAGGCTAACAAAGCAAAGAGCAGAAAGATTGGAAGATCTGAGTTACCATTCCTGGATATTGCAAGACATTGTATATAACCTGACAATATGGGAGATAATTACTACAGTCATACACCAAAGGTTTAAGTTCTGCAACTGCTGCCTGTACCACAGCAGCCTTTCTTTAAAACTTTCACTAAGGGTGATTTTGGAAGAGACACTTGCGTCTTTATCAAATATTCCTTGGTGTCTCTTTTTCTAAAAATATCTCATAACTCTCTGTTAAACATTTTATTTAGGAGACCATCATAGTAATGTAAACAAGCTATTATATTTTTATTTAGTTGATAGTCATAAAAACAAACTATTATTCTTCAATTTGGTGCATTTTACTTAGTTGAAGGCTAATGGTATGTGGTCCACCTAATCTGTGTTTCCTTTAACCAGAATAAAATCCAATTAGGAAAAGGGAAGTAATGCAATTAGTATTGGTCTGCTTCATTGCATTTTACATATACAAACATACATTGCATTTATTTTCTATTTCCTGTTTGTTGTGAAAAATGTTTTCATCATAGGATATTGAAAGATGCCTAAAGGACTTGGATGCTCAAATCTTGTTTGCTTTTCTCCATTTGCTTCTGCTCACTGGAGAAGTTTTCCAGTGGAGAATGTCTGGAAAGTGTTTAACAGAGGTCACACCTAAGAAATGTTATGCTAATTTTTGTCTGCTCTGAGACTCCAGGAGTTCAGGACATGGAATGAATTTGCACATGTTTAATGTTTCCACGGTTTTATTCTGAAAGTCTTGAGCAATTCCTCCTTAGTACACTTTCTTCTGGAAAGCTGGCTTTCTAAAGCTTTCCAGTCATAAGAGCAGTCATAAGAGTCATCCTGAATCTACAGTTGTACCTCAGTATTTAAGATGACAAAGTCAAAGCCCAGTTTTATCAGCTGAAATCAGAACTCTGAATGGTTTTTATTTCAGGTCAGAATTAATTTAAATCAGGTCCAGGCATGTGCATTTGAGTTATAAACAGTTCTTCATTTGCAACCTGACTGATCTTTTGAGCAGATGAAAAAACCTTATGAAATACAGGCCTCAGCTTAGCTAAATGGCCAAGCAAAATGCCTGCCTTTAAGGTGGGTTTATGTGCACTGTCATAGCTAGGCCTTTTGTACCAACACGACAAAAGATCACCTTCTGTCTTCTGCAAAGCTGGTTAGCATACTTTCCTCAATAAAATGGGCAACGAACTTTCCAGTAAAAGCTGAGAGGATGGTAAGAATAACATTAAGCAGCAGTGATTCCCCCCAACCTCACCAGCAGGGACATGTTGGAGATTAAAGATCTCCTTGACATAGGATTGCAGCTCAGACAGAACTGCACTGCACACCCTGAATGTTCATTAACAATGAGATTCATTACAGGCAGCAAACAGCTTCAGCTAATTAACAGGGATGTGTTCCTGGGCATACCTAAGTAATGACTTGTAATCCTGAGTTAGGCACCTGGTGGAAATGAGAGGGTTCATAGAATCATAGAACAGCCCAACTTGTGAGTGACCTCAAAAGATCATCTGGTCTCGCTTTGGGTTGGAAAGGAAGCCTAGATAAGATTATGTAGAACCTTGACCAGCTTCATCTTGAAAACCTTCAGTGGTGGTACCTCCCACAAGTCACTGGGGAAGTTGTTCCTGTTGACTCATTGCTTTGGAAATGGAAACTTCACTCAGATAAAAGAGGGGAGACTTGATGCTGTTACCACTTTTATGATGGTATTCCAATGGTCAAGGTGCTTAGTTAAGACTTCAAAAATCAGGCTAAATGCTTTCCATGAAAGCACAGTAGCCTTGAAATAGGAGATGTGTCTAATCACAGCGATGTACAAAATCACAGAATAAACTGGTTTGGATGACACCCACAAGGATCACTGACTCCAGCTCCTGGTCCTGCACAGCACCATTCCCAAGAGTGCCTGAGAGTATTGTCCAAAAGCTTCTTGACCTTTGCCAGGCTTGGTGCTGTGACAACTGGCCTGGGTGAAGAAACTATTTTCTAATATCCAACCTAAAACTCCCCAACTCGAGACCATTCCCCCTGGTCCTATCACTGGTAACCACAGAGATCAGTGCTTGCCCCTCTTCTTCCACTCATGAGAAAATTGTAACTGCAATGGAATCTCCCCTGAGTCTTTCCAAGGCTGAACAGACCAAGTGGCACGGGACCCTTCTCAAACAGCTTCCCCTCAAGAATTGTTGCCATTCATTTGTAAGTACTGCATCAATCCCTGGCAGGGAGAGTTTGTCCATGATCTTGTAGTCTTGGTAGGCATGCTCCATGGAGAAGGACTATTATTCTCTGGGTACAGCTTTTGTACGAAGCATATTGGGTTGTCAGCCCCAAGCCACACAGGGTATGAAGGGGCTCTGCTGAGCACTGCAGAGGCACAGCCCTGGATGAAGCTTCTCACACCCCTGCAGACCTTCCTGGGCAAGAAAGGGTCATTGTTTACCTCCATAGATTACTTCCTTGCGTAATTTAAATTTTAGATTTCAGTGTTCCATTTTGTATCAGGCACACAGAACGTAGTAGTCCACTAAATAAGATAGCATGCCTAATTTAAAATACACAGATAATAAATAAATACCTTCTTTGAAAAAACTGGAACCCTTCCTATATATGCTCATAAAACACATATTTTAGCTGTTCATGTAAAATGCACATTTACTGAACTTAAACTTGCTCTGCAATTGTTTATACCCTTTTGGTAAGAAAGTGTTATTGGTTGGTGAGATTACTTTGCCTGATAGCCAAGTATGTTTTTGTGGGTTTTTTGGTTTTGTTTTTGGTTTTTTTTTGTTTTGTTTTGGTTTGGTTTTTTTTTTTTGGTTTTGTTTTTTTTTTTTTAAGAATTAATGAGGAATTTATCTATTATTCTGGATTAAAAGTTCTTGTAGTAAAATTCCTGTCTTGCAGAAAAGAAGACAGTTCTGCCTCTGCCAAGAAGCAAGACAAAAATTCATAGCTGATATCAGTGATAAGTTCCCAAATTTTTTCAAAGTGATTTTATTTTGCTAAATATTTATCTTAGAAATATGCAGCTAAAGACAAATTTCTTCTCAGCAGCAAACAGGAAATTTTATCTGCTTCCTGGTTTTGTTTTCTTTCCCCTAAATTTTCCTAAACCAAACATTTGGTGTGTGAATGAAGTCTGATTTATTTGTATTCATTCTGATAAACTTCAGTAGCTTTATCATTGCATTAAAAAAAAAAAAAAAAAAAAAAAAGAATTTATAGAGCTGTGAGCAAAATGAAGGGCCGTTTGTGGTCAACTCAGTTCCTTGGTAAGAAAAAGTGCTATATTGGAAAGCCAAGTAAAAAAACCCATCATTTTTTACACAAAAACATATTTAATTTTGGTATTAGGGAATGAAAGAGAGATGATGTTTGAATATGCTAATTTAACCATTCTCCTACATCAGTGTCAGTTTGCAACAACCATGTTCAGTCAAACATTTGACAGTTTTGATTAATGCAAATTTTAATAGTTGGTTCCAGAAATTTTAATAGTTGGTTCCAGCTTATCCACAGCTCTTTTGTTATCAAAAGTGTTGCTGATAAAAAGTGGGAAGCAGAATCACATGATGTGTGATTCTAAATGTAATAGTGGACATTTTGAATGGAGGACAATCTCCTCAATATTTACAGATCAGACCAATATAGAAGGATAAGAGATTTATAAAACAACTACAAATAAGATAATTTCTTCACCAAAATTGTGGGGAACTGATTAATATAAATCTATTTATTTTAACTATTAATAAGAAATTATACACATGACACAGACAGTAATGGAACTCAATCTACCTGAAAGAAATTCCTATGTAACTCTTCTTGGTAAGGCAATGATTTTTTTACATAACAGGGAACAAATCTCCAGTCTGATTTACAGTCTAGGTCTGGTTGAACAGTGAAAGACATTTTCTCCTCAGGATAATGTACTGCATTTATGCCAATAATTTTCCAAATGTAACTAGTCTGGTTCTAGGCAATTAATTTTGGTTAAATATCTTTTCAATCTGATCTTGCCCATTTCATCTTCCTCAGATACGTATCTTACAACATAAACCTGTGAAAATGTTTGTAACATCTACACTTATTAAATCAATATATACACTATCACCTCATATGAGTACACCACTCCAGACAGATTTAGTTTATAGAAATGAATGGAATTGTACTGTTACCAAATGTGTGTTACCCCAAACCAGTACCTGTTCCGATTGTTCCATCAGTAACTGCCCCTCATATATTTTGAACAAGACAATTTTCCTTTGAGAAAGGCACACTGAAAATAGTGGTTAATCCTTCAATATGCCATATGATATTGTGCATTTATTCCTTGATCCTCTCCTTGAAAGGCTTCTAAGTCAGTTACAGGCCAAATGGCCTAGGCTAAACAGCTGAGTTTGAAGGGTTACTGATATTAAACCTAGACAGAGTAAATCCAATCTCTTTTTGTTTATAATAACTAGCTGATGAATGCACCTGTTCATTTTTGATCAAAGCAAGGATCTTGGTGTATTACTTTGGTTTTTTTTAAAAAATTGCTCTATCAGTTTCTTTTTTTTTTTCCTTCTCAAAGTATCCATACCATTTTTCTTGTGTCTTGAGACATTTCTTGGGATACTGCTCTGTTTCCAAGTGAGAAACCTGAAGAAAGTGATGGATAGAATTGGACTTAACACTGACAGAATCCCAGCAGTCATGTGACCCTTCTCTTGTCTCCAGTTGTCTTCTGGTAGAAATGGATGCAGTTCAGGGTGTGGTGTTTTGTTTTCCCTTGTCTGCCCCTTGACCCATTCCTAGGCCTTTAACTTTCACACTGCTCACCAGCTGTCCTCCTTGTGCTTTTTTCCTCACAAACCATTTCCCAGCTGGGGATGGATAACAGCTGTGGTTAGGGCAGAACTGTAAGGGACAGCTGTTCCCAGCTCTGAATATATGTTCAGCTGTGGCTCCACCCTCATGCCAGCCCTTGGAGTGGTGGAGAACACCAGTGGGACTCTGGTGGGACACCAGCTGTGGAGATTTCTATCTATCTTACACAACATATAAGCACAGAATAAACCCCTCAAGCCAGTAGTTGGTACCTCTATCCTTCCCACTATGTATGGCAGCAATGCCTGTATTTCCATCTACATGTCCATATTTTTTCCTTCTCTTCTTTCAAAGTGCAAGAGTAGGCAGCCTTCAGTCCTTACTTGTGAAAGACAAAAATAAAATTGTAAGAAACCTTGAATCAGTTAGAATTAACTGTAAAGCAGCCCTCAGGACAGCTAAATAATAGCTGACAGGACAGTCCTGGATCAAAGATCTTAAAGAAAGTATTTTTTCACCCAGTACCAGCTGAAAGAAAATGTTATACTTGATTAATCAGAGTTTAATGTTCTAGCAAAGCACATGACATATTTCTCAAACCTATGTTTTTCTGTTTCTTTGCTGTAACCATATGCAGAAGTCATGGCATACAGGTACAGTATTCCTATGACCCTCTTAACCCTTATATAAATATAATTTAAATAGCATTAAATTGAGTCATAGCATATTCCAAACACTGCATGCATAAATTGGTCCCCACTTGCAAGCAGAATGTTACACAGGTGTTACAGGATCTGGTAAGTACAAAATATTTAGCATCAGCTGAAAGACATTGCAGTGGCAAAACTTGCTGGAGCTGGGATTCCATGTTGGTTTGCATCTGACTTGCAGGTATGCAGGTCTGCAGTATGATTTTTAGATGTTTTCAGTTAGAAAGCATGGCCTAAACAGGATAAAAACCTGTTGATCTGCATAAGAACTATCTGTCAGGAGTTAAAATGTGTTTCTGCAAGTTCACCCACCCAAATTATGGAGATTAACCACTGCATTTGAAACAGTGTCACCTTTGCACAACATCATCTAATCCTTAGTCCCTGTGTTACTCGGTGGAATATATTCCTAAAACCCTTCCATATGTATCACCAGGGGTTCCAGATACCATCCTTACTGCCCCATATTCTGCAAACATCACAGAGATACCTCAGGACTTCCAAGGGAAAGATATCGTTCCTTTTTCCCCGAGGCTAGATGGTCTCTCTTTTCCCTGAGATTTCCCTGAACATTACTGATCCCTTATGATCTCAGAAAAAACTTCTGGTTCCTGAAACAATATTTATCATCTCAAAGATGAAGATGAAATAGAGTAAATTTTGTCAACACTAAAGACAGACTGTGGGTCATAAAGTACATTTGGCCTTATGTGGGAGCTGACTACTCAACTCACAGGGAAGCAAAAGTTCCAGGAGGAAAACATAAAAGTGTAAAAAAAAAAAAAATCCCTTTCTGTTTAGAGACAGAACAAAATGTTTGGCCTAATCTCTGAAACACAGGCATGGTTTGCTATTTCCTCTGAACCAGTAAAGTTTATGTGTGCCTGTGGTGAAAATAGTAATTTAGAAGTTTTCTGTCTTGGCCAACTGCAGGGAGCAGAACAACTTCTTGAGAAACTGGTTGTGCCGGCGGCACTTAAGTGTTACTCTCCTTCCCCCAAAACAACTTTTATGTGAAGACTGGGATTTTGAAAACCATGCAGAGCTGGCCTGACTTTCCTCCTAAATGTCACAGGAAATGCTGGAATCTACTTCTGTGGTTAGCCGGCGACACATACAGGCTTTGGAAACTGTGTAATAGCACGGATTTCCACATGAATCAAAACCAAATGAAGTTGTCCTGAGAAGAGTCTCAGAGGTTGTATGTGAGAGCTGAGGGTCACTTAGGGTGGTGCACAGAAGAGCTGGCAGTCTCTTTCATGCATTGTGGATCAAATCATGACTGCACTGATGCTAATGGGAGTCATGCTAGTGGCTGAGATCTAGCCAGGATCTTACCCTCTGTGACTGTATGCCATCCAAAACTGGAGATACTCTAAAGACTCTCTCTAGTTTATCACCCAGACTTCCATGCAAAGACTGTCCTGCTCCATTCTCAGCACGTATTTCCCATCTGCATTTTTATATGGCTTTTAAAATTTCCTAAAATCGCAACACTTTGTGTTTGTATCTGTATCATCTGTATATGTATTTGTGTTTTCATAGTCTATTCTGTCAGTTTCTGGAAAGCATTTTGTGTATTAATATGAGAATTACAAACAGAATAAAAAACTATTTTAGGAAATTCAGGAGAAATATTCTGTTGAAGGATATTTTCATTTTCTGGTCATGGTTCATCTGAAAATCAATCATTCTGAGAAGACCACCCAACATGAAAGAAAACAAAAGTATAGAAGGAACTTCTTATTCATTAGGTAGAGAGTTTCAAACTCCTGCTGCAGGTGAAAGATATGTATGTGAGTTGGACAGAAATGCACGAATCAGTCAGGTTAATATTTCCTGAAGAATGACAGATAAAGAAGCAAAAAAAGTAGAAAAAAAAGAACTTTCTTCCTCCCTTGTGGTGTGCCTCATTGAGGAGCCAATGAAAAATTTGGGGTTGGATGTTTCTCATTAATTTTTTATAAATTACCATAAGTCATTAGAGAGATCTCTCTGTTTCCTCGGGGACAAATGTCACCTATGACACTTATAATCCAAAGCTAGAGAGTGATTCTTCATCAGGAACTGTAGCGGTAGGGAAAAGAGTAATGGGTTCAAACTGAAACATGGGGAATTTAGGTTTGATATAAAAAAAAAATTCTCTACTGTGAGGGTGATGAGGCACTGGAATAGGTTGCCCAGAGGCTGTGGATGCCTCATTCCTGGAAGTATTCAAGGCCAGGCTGGATGGAGCACTGAGCACTTTGGTCTAGTGAAAAGTGTGTCTGCCTCTGGCAGGGGGTGGGAACTAGATGATCTTTAATGTCCTTTCCAATGCTGACCATTCTATATTCTTTGATAAATAATTGCTTTGGTTGAGGAAGTGGAGCTTTCCCAAGACACAGAATGTTTCAAGGACCAGAGTTGTTTACAAAGCGCCAGCAGTTCAGGTAAATGAAGACAGATCTTACTCTCCAGAAAGTTCTGGTAATTTTTCAAGAACAAGCATTTGTATCAAACATATGTACATGAATATGTGGCACCTGGACACATACGAAGTGATGGAGTGCAGAGACCTATCCACACTCTTTCCAGAGGCAGCACCTGAAACACCTTATGCAGAAGTGCCTGAGAATGTGTCTGTTGCTGCACGCGTCTCATTGATGTGTGTTGAAACTAGAATGTGCAAGGAGACAAGGACTGTTTATTTCATATTGTTTATTTTGTTGGACACAAGAGACGTTCAATGCCTTCCTCTTGCACAACTTTCGATCATAACGGCAAATATATCAAGGAAAAGTGTATTCTATTGCAGGCTTCTTTCCTGGGTTCGGGGATATGTGAATTTATTTAGGTCACCTCTACCTCAAAAAACCATAGAAAAATTGTGACAGATAATGGACTGTTCAGTAGTTTCAATCTTCTCAGCTGTCAAGATTTTCTTACCTATGTTTTTAATAGTGTGAGGCAAAATATAGTGAGACAAAAATATAGTGAGTTAATAAAATCTCTATTTCACCAAGAACCTGAGTAAGTTAATTAAATGCAGAAATAGTTTAGAAATGTTTGTCAATACTATGCAGATGTAAAATAATATTTGAAAGAAAGTAATGAAATGTGTCTTGGTGCTCTTTATATGCATATTTAAAAGAGTCCTAACTGAAAATTAATTTTTGGAGTGAAGGTGAGAAAAAATGCTGAAATGTCTTGGCTGAATATCATGAATGAGAATAATCCTCATTAGGTTCCTTATTTTTTTCTTATTGATCCCATTTGAAGCAAAGATCCCATCAGCAAGCTGATTGTGTCAATGGGATCCCTCAAGCATTTCCTTTCCTGTTGCCATTTTTGGATCCTGGAAATCGAAGCATTAATGATCATTTAAAGCACCCTGAAGAAAGTTACAGTTAGATTATGGGTCAAGCCACATACCTCAGAAAGGCATTAATCAATTGCTCTTTTGCTTTAGCTAAAAAGAGAGAAATCCTCATTTGGAAAAGTTGTTGTAGACTTGAGAATTTTAAATCATAAGCACTAATTAAGTGAGGGAAATTAAGTGAGGGAAATTACTTGTTCTGCTGCAATTAAGTTACATGTATCAGCTCCTCCAGACTGGCTGCTAATCTTTGCAGGGATTCTCAGTCTTTTCTCACTCTTTTTTTCTCTCTCTCCTTTTTTTTTTTTTTTTTTTTTTTTTTTTTTCTTTTCCTTTTNTCTTTTCTTTTCTTTTCCTTTCCTTTCTGGTGTCTGTAGAAATGGCTGCTGAGGAAAAACAGTGGTGGGTTGTGGTGTCAGTGTGCATGGTGAAGAGGGGTAGTTTCCAGGGGTGCAAGTTTGGTGTCAGTGGGCAGGCAGCTGCTTCTAACTGGGAGACAGGGGAATGTCGGAGTCACAGAAGCATGGTTGTGGCTTCCTCCCTTTCTCCTTCTCTCACACCACAAAACCTACCCATCTCACTGTCTCCTGCTTTTTTTCTTGGTTTCCCTCTCTCATGTCTTTATTCTGCTCTTCTCCAGCTGGTCTCAGGATCCTGTGCCTGCTTTTCCTATTCTAGTTTTCTTTTATTTAATCTTGTTTATCCTGGCCCAACAAGCTACCTAGCTATGACTGTGCAGTTTTTATGTGCCCTACAGAAAAGTGATGAATTTTCTGTTTACTATATCTCCTAAAGATTTGTTAGATATTTGGGAAGACATAGAGGACTCTCTGATTCAATGGTAAAAAAGGAACAATTTTTTAACCCAGGAATTTGATATAAGTTGTTCTTGTAATACACATGCACAAAGACTAAATTTTTTGCATCAGTGGACAGCCTGTGAATTTCTCTTTAATTTCCCATGGATTGCTTTAGAGTGACATACTAAGGATTCCCATCATAACATAACCTAGTAAAGAAACTATGAGCTGGAGGACACCATCAAGGATCCTTAAAAAAAAAAAGAAAAAAAAAAAAGGTATGTTTAAAGAACGTCAAGAAGTCCTCTTGCATGTTAAGAGACCACAATGAGGTCTGTTTTTCCATAGAAAGCAGTGAAATCTCAGGATACCACATCCTTTACTGTGTCGAGTCACAGCTGGTCTCTGGACTACTTGCACAGCTCGGAAGAAGTGAATCAAACCAGTTTAGTACATCTTTGCCTTCTGTGTCACAGATGACAGTAACACTATTTTAAAGCTTGTGCAATTAGATAGAAAACAAACTGAAAATTAACGTGTTACCAAGCTGGTTATATTGCTCCTTTCCAAGATTTTAAGATGTGTGGAGAATACTTTGAGAATTGCTGTATATGTAAGTTGCGCTTTAAATCCTTTGCAAGTCTAAAAGGATGTTTAGAGTTAAAATTTAAAAACAGTGGGATTTAGTGCAGCAGGTTTTGGCAAGTGGATCTCGGCAGTTCCTACAGCTGACAAATTAATGTGGGCCCGACAGACTAACATGTTCCATGTGTTTATTTTGGCAGCAAATATGGAAAAATCATTTGGAGAAAATTTGTATTATTCAACTGATTTCTATTTTTGTTTTGTTTTGTGTTTTTTCCCTCCTTTAATTGAAATCACAAAGGTAAGATTCAGAAAATCTTTCTGATTGGTACCATATTTATCATGGTATGTGAAACTAATGATACCATTATATGGGGTTTTTTTGGGTTTTTTGTTTGTTTCTTTGTTTGTTTTTTCTTTTGGTTTTGTTTTGTTTTGTTTTGTTTTGTATAAGGCTATCTGATCACAGTAGTTATCTTAACTACTAAAATGAAAAAAGACCCGCCCCCCCCCCCCCTCCCCCCC